>VZTM01036046.1:0-58347 GCA_013400555.1 Jacana jacana
ATCAGTCTGAGTATCAGAAGGATGCTTAAAAAGTGAAAAGAACAAAGTACAAAACCAATATACTGTATGCCAGACACCACAGTCTTTGACTCTCCTGGCATATTTGCAAATGTAATAATATTCTCCTTGACTTAGACCAACAGATGAACATACACAAAATGGGAAGTACAAAGCAAGCACATTTCTCAGTGAATTCTCTGAAGCACTGAATAAATGGCATGATCACAAATTTCTGGTCACAACTAATTCAACTCTTTTCTCTCCCTGTAGAGAAATCAAGTGAGCAGATCAAATCAGATTCGGACCTCATGGTTTCATGAGCATAACCAGGGACAGAGATCTGTGTAAAAAAAATCTGTGAGTGGATTTGCTGTGAGGATCAGTATTTTTTATCTATTTAAAGATTTTTGGAGAGCCTCTGATTATCAAAATTGCTTAGAAGGTTACACTTTAATCAAGTTTAAGGATAAAAATAAATAATTCTTTCTACAACTGTATTTACTATTTAAAAATACAAAAGACTCTAAAAGGTGATTTGCTGTCATTATTATGTTCAGTATTTCTGCATTTTGACTTTCATTACTTAACTAGTTTAAATATGCTTATAATCTGTTTTATACTAGAGTAGACAAAAATAGCTTATAAATTGAGGTCAGGCAAAAAGTTCCACTCCCAAGCAGCTTTTCAGATATGTCTTAAATCTGGAAGGTGCTGAGGCCTCAGCAGTGTGTACATACGGTTGGCTGGGTCAGCCTTCTCTTGAGCTGCAGCGCTCATCTACAGCAACAGGAGATAAAAAAGCCTGTAAAATGATGGCACTCTAGACCATTAACAACATGTCTTGAACTTTGACTCTGCAAGACTTTCACACCTTTGGTATCCTGTGGATATTTAGGAGCTTACATATAAAATGCCAGCCTCACGATCCAAGGAGTACGAAGTTTATGACCTCATGCACCATCAAATCTGCAAACTGAGTGGTTTTCTTGCAGCTTAAAGAGTGAACCACAAATGAACGAAATGAGAAAGCTGATTCCATTTAAGGCAGGAACCACCATCTGCATTAAATTCTCGGATAAATGATCACCAGCTATAGAGATCCAGAAGATTTTTTTTTTGTCACTTTCAAAAACGCACTATACTTATTTCTGGGTAGAAAAAATTGCTGATGGCACAGTACTAAAAAAAATNGACAAGAAAAGTTAACCTACTAAATAAACTCTGGTCATATTAGAAAAGATCAATGAGATGATTATTGAGAAATATAGCTGCTCTGCCCTGAAGTTTCCAGCTTTTCTTCCCCACCCATCCCGAATATATACAAGCTAATTCTTTCACAGTGATATCTAATGTTTTGATCACTAGGTGTCAATGAGGCCTCTGGAATGGCCAAACTCCAGATCCAGGGCCTGTGAGAGCAACTCGTGAGCTCCAGCTCATACATTGCTGCTGATTTTCCAAGATATGTCTTTGTCCTCCATCAACAATATCCTCATGGGAAACCCTGATTTAGAATTAGGCCAGTTGCTATGACCCCAGGCGATGCATATGGCAGTCAGAGCACAGTCAAAAAGTACTACCTTATATTCACGGTCATCCTCTACTCATTAGCAAAAGGTCTTGAGAAAGCACGAGAACACTCCTCCCACCCTCAGCTATTCACCTTAACACTTTGCATGTCAAGATGGATTTGATGCTTCTTCAGCCCAGAAGATCAGTACAAAATCACTTACAATGTGGAACAGGGTCAGGTTACAGACAACATAAGAGGAGATCAGGTGTCATTTTGTGCTCCTAACAGGATGCCTCCTTTGAAGTTAACATTATACAAATGTAAAAATCAAGAAAGCTGAGCAATGTGCTCATAAGTTTGTATTATCTAATGATATACCTTCAGAGGTACAGTCAACCAATGGTTTACAGGTAGAGGTGACTGATCATGAACACACACCGTACTCATAGTCTATTTTACCAGTCCAGTTTTCAGCACAACTGAACTTTAAAACATCAAATGTGCATACAGGGATTAGCTTGTGGCCACTAGTTTGGATTAATGAATGAGCCCCAGAACACACTGCACATCTGATGAGATCTCCAGCTGCAGTCCAGAATTACAATTTATCATAGATGAGATCTGCTGGGTTCTATTAGGAAATGGTTTCAGAAGTAGGGGAGTGAAGATGTCATAGGTCACAGCTAAGGGATGGCTGAGAAAGTCTGTTGTGATTAAGACAGCCTTACACAACTGTCATGAAAAATTTCCAGCTCAAAATACAACATCTGTGCAACCAACTCTTCCATAGCATTTGTGAGGACAACGACCAAAACCCAAAGAAAATGATACTATATTCCCTCATTGGAAGTACTTTCCACAAACAAGCAGAATTTTGCAAGCTTGACTGAGTGAAATGTTGAGGTCCCAAGTGAGAAGTTGCAAGGGGCAAGAAGGGATGGGTCAAATGCTTGTAAATAAGCATCAGCTATGTATTTGTTATGTGTGGTTTCAGTACTGCTGAGGGAGCCGTGAAGGAAAGGCTCCAAGAAAAGAGGCGAGGGGATGTAACTTAAGAACCAAGAAATCATTAATACTAAAATTCCAAGGAGACTTCAACAGTTGTAATATTAAGAACTTATACTTTATAACTCCATAAATATAAAGTATGCACTTTAACTATTTACTTCCTAAGTCCAAAATATCTTCATTTCTTCCTAGCCGCAGGAAAGCAATGAATGACTCGGTTAAGAAGTGAGTGGATAGAATCAATGCAAAGCTAGGCACAAGGGATTGGATTTTTTAATTAAAAGTACTGTTAACAAATTTTAAAATAGATCATGATAAATTTAAATATGTCAATAACTTAAAAAGAATTGCTGTTTTAAAATAAGCATATTTCTTTCAGTGGGAATTTGAGTTAAAAATAGAAATTATAATAGGATCAACTGTCCATAGAACTAATAAGCTGGTTAACAACATATAAATTAACAACCTATGTTACTGTCCAGCTGATCAACCATGTCTGTTCATGGACAGGAGGATTAAGGAAAAAGTGTAAATTATCTTGCTAACATGAATCTCCCCAGTGAGCCACCCCAATGGACCGCATTCTCCAGGACTGTGAAGTCTTATACTAAATAGCAAGGATATATAAGGACCATTTCTTTTAATATTATATCTATATTTATACAGATTAAATGATCATTTATCACTTAAATAAAATATTAATGCTGCTTCAGTAAAAATTAAGTTTATCATAGACATATGGTGGGTTTTCTCTAGCTAGTAATTATTAGTTGAATCATAGAATCACAGACTCATAAATGGTCCAGGCCAGAAGGGACCTCCAAAGGTCATCTAGTCTCTCACCTGCAGTCAGTGGGAACTCGCCTTGAATATCTCCAGGGAAGGGGCCTCAACCACCTCCCTTGGCAACCTGTTCAAGTGGTCCACCACCCTCAGAGTAAAGAACCTATTCCTAATATCCAATCTAAATTTGTTCTTCTCCAGCTTGAAGACATTTCATAGAAATGATATAACATAATGCTACAAAGCATTGAAAGTTATTACATACACTGTTTTAACTAGATGAGTTTAGTTTGAGCTGGCACTCCTGGTCATGGTGCTGGACTCCTTCAGCTGTGCCCTGAATCGATGCACTGAGTTGCAGCTCTACTGAACATCAAGGCAGCATGCTCTGTACATATGATTTTTTTCTGTAAAATACATGGGGGAAAAGCTCTGGTGATGCCCCACCTGGAATATTATTGTGTCCAGTTCTGGAGTCCTCAGCACAGAAAAGACATGGACCTGTTAGGAAGGCCTCGGAAATGATTGGAGGGCTGGAGCAGCTCTGCTGTGAAGACAGGCTGAGACAGTTTGGATTGTTCAGCCTGGAGGAGTGGAGGCTCCAGGGAGACCTATCTATCTAATTTCAGCACTTAAAGAGGGCCTACAAGAAAGATGGAGATCTTTGAAGGTCCCTCCCAACCCAATCTATTCTAAGATTCTGTAAGAAAAGAGTCAAAGTGTGTTCAGAAGGGTGTTTAATTCTGCTGGTGACAAAGACCACAGCAAACACATCTTCCTACCTGCATGTAACTTTCTGTTAAGTAACTTTATGGTCTCTTTTTCAATCACGTTTAGAGACCTCACTTTGCTGCACTTATGGTGGAGATCCAACAGCTGCTTTAATTGCCATTTTGAAAGTCTCACCTTACCCTTATTCTACTGAACCCAATTCCGATTTTACAGATCAACCTGATGTCCAGATGCTACTGATGTAGTTAAAGATGTATGGAAAAAGATGTGGGACTTTGTTCTCTGCCTTCCAGTTAGATTTCTTTCCCAGGGACCATGACAACAACAAATTAAACCCTACACCGCTGCAATCTGTCTCTTTTAGTGACTGATGGCCACTTTTTATGGTTTCCGAGAAAGTAGCCGATTGCATCTGTTCCATTCTCACAGCTAACTTGGATTTTTAATTGCAGGAAAAAAAAAATATCTATCTAAAACATATAAATTGTGAGTATATGTAAAGACAAAAAGTTTTTTGTAAAAATTCCTTAGATTGGGATGCAGCTGTCGAAAAACTTTACAGTTTAGGGGTATTTAGTATGAAGCTTCTTTGCTTGCAAGGACTAGAAATTGGAGGGCTTTTTTGTTTTAAGGATAAGAAAAATTGAAAGGAAGCATGTTCTTCTAAAACTAACAGATATCAAAATACTTTTATTGTTCAAAGTTAAAATTCTGAATCCAATTTTCCCCAAGGCAATGCTATTGGCTAAATTTACAGAAGAAGAAAATAATAAGTGAAGTATATATATCCACCATTGAAAATGTTGGCGGTGTCCAAGCATCTGATTCTTTTTTAACCACAGAAACAACCGTTATAAGTCAGTAACAAATTTGCAGATAACAAAGAGCACAATCTTACTCTCAAGTTTCATGCTATTCTGATGCATCAGAAAACAAAACATAGCTATCTTGCTTTTTAAAATAATCCTAAATTCAGCTCATGGCATCAGAGTTCTATTGACTTTATGAAGTTTAGTATTTCCTAAGAAAAAATTGCTGTAAAAAGTTGAAACCTGATGTTAAACATTTCCAGTGTCTTTTACCATCACAGAAATTGGCTTCAAAATACTGAAACACCCTCAGCATGACACTGTCAGTTTGTATCTTGAACTCAAACTTAAATTCAAGATCAACCAAAAGTGAGGAAATACTGCTGTTGCTAAAATAATCCACTTTTTAAAAAAATAATAACAAGGAATGGTGAACATATGGTTATATTTTCAAATAAAATCCAGTGGCAGCTTTTAGGCTGTGGTTTTAAGGGTGCTTTGGAACTTTAATATAAGCCAAAGCTGTCAGTGCTGCAGAAAAGGTGACCAATTCTATTTTTTTTCTGTGCTTGGGACTTGCTTAAAGTTTCCAAAAACTACCCCAAAGGGTTATTACTAAGTGGGGCACAATTTTAAACATCTTTGAAGGATGGAAACTAATAATAATCATTCAGTGACTTGGAATCACCTTACCAATATAAACTTGTCACTGGAACAATAAATGACTAAAAAACTCACCAAGATTAAATGTTATAAAATTAATAAAAGAGATAGATCAAATCTTTCAATGTTCAATTTTTATCCATCATCACAAGGTAGCCTTTTAGAGATTATAACCCATCCTTGAAGAACAGTCCTGAAGAAATCAGGAATATAGCTCTGAGAAGACCCACACACATTACACCAAATCAATGAGATTAAAAAGCAACAACAATTTTGGGGTTATGATAATTTTCCATTTGATTTCAGAATGTGTATAACGCACTTGAGTCACACTTTTTAAGATGTTGGGGTTTATTTTATTGAAATGATAAAGTCTAGAAATTTACTGTTTAAAAAATATTTCTATTGAGATAGAGGATTTTTCTTCAGCATGCAGCAGGACCAAGGGGTAAAGCTTAAGTAAAACTACAATTACTGTCAACTGTAATAAAATTAGGAAATTTAGTAACAGCATAGTTTTAGAACGTACTGATAGTCAAATCTGCCTTCTGTGTAGCAACGTGGGGCTGCTGCTACACCAGCAGTTACCTCCGAGCATAACTGGTCCAAGAACATCTCAGTGTATTGGTTCCTGAATTCAAAATCAAGGCACACAAATCTAAGAGAACCTTAATAACAGTTAACAGGAAACTTACTCAACTCTTTAATTTGGCTAAAAAAAACACAATCAAAAAAAAAAAAAACCAACTTGAAAGTCATTTTTTAAGGTTCAGTCACACGTTTAACATCATCTATTTTAATGTAAACCAACTTGCGTTCCCTGCAATCAGTCAAGCTGTACAAGTTAAATCAAAAATTAAAACTAAAAGCAATCTAGCAATGCCACAATCTAAACAACTATCTAACATTTTGAAAGGTGAATTATGGTAACTTATAGAAGACAAACACTATTTGTACCTTACATAAACTAGACGTCCGTGCTAGGAACTGCTTCTGTAAATCTTAGCAATGCTTATAAGACTTCCTTATGGGATGGCAACCCCTGAGATCCTGCAGGTTCAACACATTAATCTAAGTGCTAAAAATGTAAAATTGATTCCAAACCAGTTCTGACATTCTGTCCACAAGCTTGTGCTATAGATAACAATTCATTTGATGGAAGGATGAGAGCCATAAGGGGTGCAGAAACAATCTTACCAGTTTTGGGGAGACAACTCTGTTTCCACCATGTCAAGCATAATATGAAATGAAGTACAGAAAGTTTTTATTAAGTCTTGGGTAAGCATTTGGATATTTTATTTCCCTTTATGTGAAAAGGTACTATATTTGGCAATACACAATTTATATTCAAATATCATCACTTGTCATCTGTATCACATTATCTATGTGTGTGTATTTAGACATAGAAAATTATTGAACTATTGGTAATATCATGTCATCAGATCTAAGTTTGTGAAATGAAAAACAATCTGTAAATATTAGGCTTTTTGTTTGGTTGATTTTGTTTGGGGTTTTTTTAGTTTGTTGGGTTTTGGGGTTGTTTTTTTGTTTGTTTGTTTGTTTTTGTTTTGTTTGGGGTTTTTTTTAATAAGGCAGCTAATTTATGCCACCAGGAAAGGGCTGTCAAATAGATAGAAAGTAGCAAGTTTTTTAGGAATTAGATTCCCCTGGGTTTCTTACTTCCAGCTTATTGGGGCACACAGCAAGAGCACAGTGAAATGCTGAGGGTGGTGTTTCAGCCCCCACATCATGTGCCCATACATATCCAGGAAAGATAAGTCCTCTGTAAGATTCAGAACAAGTCTGACTCCTTTTCTGTGGTACACTGGGAAGGGAAGCAGAGCCAATATTATTAATAGCTTCCAACCTCTTTGTCAGCACAAACCACTTTTAGATTTCTAGAAGGCAACAACCTGCCTGAGAGTAGTGCAGAGGAAACCTGGTGAAAAGGGAAATGCCTTCATTTCACCATCTTGCTTAAAGTTACAGCAGATTGGTTTAGATGCCAAGTGTCATTTTCAGTGCCAGGAAATCAAATTACTTGAAATTTATACCATTCACAGGTGCCTGATTTGCAGTCAATCATTTTAGGCACCCATGGGTGTAATGACTTTCATTCTGACTGACTTTATTGCACAGCCAATACTGACTGCCCTTGCTAAATCATTTAGCTGCCTCTGTGCACTTAAACTGGAAAAAACCATCACCAAGGGTATATCATACATTGCAAACGACTCCTACTTGGGCAAGAGCGTTGATCTGCTTGAGGGTAAAGGCTCCATAGAGGGATCTGGATGAGCTGGATTGAGTGGCTGAGGCCAGTGGTATGAGGTTCGACAAGCCCAAGTACCAGGTTCTGCATTTGGGTCACAACAACCCCATACAGCGCTACAGGCTTGAGGAAGAGTGGCTGGAGAGTTGCCCACCAGGAAAAGACCTGGGAGTGTTGGTCTGCAGCCAGCTGAATAGGAGCCAGCAGTATGCCCAGGTGGCCAAGAAGTTCAATAGCATTCTGGATCATTTTAGAAATAGTGTGGCCAGCAGGACTACATACTCAGCACTGGTGGGGCCACACCTTGAAGTGTGCTGAGTTTTGGGCCCCTCGCAACAAGAAATAAATTAAGTTGCTGGATCATGTCCAAAAAAGGGAAACAAAGGTGGTGAGGGGTCTAGAGCACAAGTCTTATGAGGAGCAGCTGAGGGAAGCTGGGTTGATCAGTCTGGAGAAAAGGAGGCTGAGCAGGGACCTTATAGCTCTCTGCAACCGAAAGGAGGTTGTAGCAAGACAGGGTTGGTTTCTTTTCCCAAGTAACAAGCAACAGAACAAGNTAATATAATATAATATAATATAATATAATATAATATAATATACTGCATTTCTTTAGGAGGTTGCTTATCAGTTCAATTTATTTTGAAAAAGATATAGCACTTCTCACCAAAGGAAGTTGTTTGCTTGAACGTTTTATCCTGAACACCCAATGTTTCTTACTTCAGACAATGAGCAAATTCCAGTGGGCATTTGATATACTCATCTTACACCCACCCACGTTTTACAGGTTCTCTTACAGATTGGCAAGGGGAGCAGATAGGGAGAAAGGTTCAATCATTCTTCATAACTGATCAGATCACTGTGGGAGTGGGAGGATTTAAGCCTTCAGGATAGCATACTCCTGTTTGGGAGCAATTCCATGAATGATGCTTTCATTGCACACATCTGAAAGAAGTGTGCCTAACACATGTTATGCATCTAGCTGCAGTAGTCAGGAATCTTTTTTTACCAAATAACTCAAGTAAACTCATCAGCAGTTAATAGAAAGATTGGTCTGTAGCTGTGGAGACCTTATCTATAATAATTTATTCATCTTCACATTAGTAAAACTTTTTCTCTGTATCCCTCAGTATTCACTGGGGTTTGATATTGATCCATCTCTTATTTTCCCTTCTCTTGATTATATTTCTTGCTTATAATCATCATTTTAATATGGACGTAATCAAACCTTTCAGTTAATAGCTCCCCAGTTCCTATTGTTTGGAAATGCTGTAGGTCTTTGCAGGTCTATTGAACCATAACTTCCTGACAAACTTTTGTTAAGGGATCAGAGTGAAAATTTTCCACTGTTCTACAGCTCCTTGGCAAGACTTTTCCTTGATTTCTGTCAGCCTCCAGATCTTTCATTTCTGTACTCATGCAGGATGGTGTACACCTCTGGCAAGACTCAAATCTCTTGGAAGTATCCGCTTTGAAAAGGGAATCATAATCTTATAACTTGGTGGTTATGATCTCACAGAATTCTGATGTAATTTTTCCATCCACAACTTTGACCATGGAAAGTGGAAATTGGTTCCATTTCATCTTCTTTTTTTACAAACACTGTAAGATTGTCGAATTGGACTCAGGCCGTCCTGTTTATATGTTTATATAAATTCTGTTACAGTTAAGCTATTGAAGTTAGAGAAGACAAAAAAATTACTGTTCAGCTGTAGAGTCACACTTTTTGAGCATTGTTGCATGGCTTATGGGAATATGAATCCACATTTAGTCACCTGTGATGAATTACATTTTGTCAATTTGTGCTAAATCTATAGATATTCAGAATTTCAGAGATGTCAGGTTTGCAAAGGTTTCCATAAATATAATAATTCTCAGTTGTCCAACTAGAAATGATGAAAGGAGAAAATCATTTACGAAGCACATTTGCTGAGTTCAGTTGGATTATATACATAATCATTCGAGGTGAAATATATTGTTTTGACTCTATTCTTATTTTACTCCCTCCAAGTATTACTACAAAAATTCTGAATTACGCCTACTGGAAGATAGAGTTCAAACCCCCGATCCAATACTCCTTTGTCAACCTGCCCTTCACTACGGTATCCACTAAATTTGAGCTACGATCTATGAACTGAAAAACTCATCATGTCCCAGCTGCAATGTACAGATGAGTGGTTAAAAGAAGAAGAAGAAAAGACTGGATATGTGTGCAAGACAAGGTGGAGTACAGTCAGTCCTGATTACAAGCCAGCTGTGTGAGCTTGAGCTCTCATTGGCAGGGTTTTAACTTCATGGGTTTAGGCTAAAAGTTAGCACGTATTTTCTTTTTCTTTTCCTTTAAGAAAAAAGATATGGCTTCATGTAAAGAAAAAGAAATCCTTATCAGGGTCAACTTTACTCCTCTCCTCATCAAATGCAAACTTTTTAACTTGCTCAGCCATAATTCTTGTTATGGTTGAGTTTGCAAGTTACACATTCCAGATGTCAGGCAATAGGAAAATTGCAATGTGGGGGTTGGCTTTGGGATGTGTGTGTGTGTCTGCAGCATTCTTTTCCCACTAGGAGCTTTTCCCACATTTATAATAATGAAACTGTGAAGAATAATAATAATAATAATAATAAAAAAGAAAGTAAGTTCCTAACTACAAGGGCCAACATATTCAAATTATACACAAGAATAAAGTATATCTTCTTATGATTCATCCACTCATTTTGGAAACTGGTAAGTACAGGTCACACCAGTTGTTTCAGAACTCAGAGGGAAAAGCTGGCTGATAACTTTTTATTAGAAATATTTTGAATCTTTGGAAATGCAGCCAGCAGGAACTTAGGATGCAATGGAGTTCAAGGTTTGTGTGGGTGTATGTTGTACTGAAGTAAAGAATGGTGATCCAGGACACTATAACTTGCCAGATACAATTTCCTTTCTCAAAGTTGTTTCTATGGGCTTGCTTAAAAAACTGGAAAAATTCACTTTTTGTCTGCCAAATTGGCTATAATGGGAATTGATCAACAGTACTACCAAAACTTCAAGTTTCATGCAAGAGAAAAATAGTGACATAAGCTCAATGTTGTATTTCTTATCCTGAACTAGAGGCATGCCATTCACAGGAACTGCTCATGTTAAATGTGCACAGGTAACATGAACACATATATATTGCGTGGATACCTGAACAAATTACATAAATATATAACCCACGGCCAAGCCTAGGATTTTCTAATGTGATCAGTCTCTAAATCCACAAATTGGCAAACAAAAACATCCTGTTCCTGCATAGTACTGTGCTCCTGGGGCTTCTCTAGAAAGTACTTGGTGTGGCTGGAAACACCCTGGAAATAGGGCTGGGCACACCCTGTTCTCTCCAAAGTCATAGATAATCCACCACATATGGAATGAACCCTGAATTTCCTTTTTGTTTTCTTCTTTTTCTTTTTTTTTCCCCTCTTGCTGCAGCCTTTCCCCTAATCAGGCAATGGAAAAACAGTTTATACACAGGGTCAAGTGGAAAGAAACTTTGGAAACACAGGCTCCTCCAAAATGGGTACCTTTGGCAGTGGGAAAAGCCCTCTGGTCCCAGAGGGGACCAACGCTGCCCTTCCCAGGACACCTTCCCTGTCCTCAGAGCCTGTTCCTCTAGCATCTCTCCAGAGTGGTGGGATCTTGTGCTCAAGTCCTCCAGCTCTGCTGTAAGGACACATGCAACCCCAAAGACTCCCTGGAAAATCAAAGGAGATGGAACTTTTTTAGCTTTCTGGCTCAACAGATTGTGCACTACACATTTCCTCCACCAAAACACAATAAAGGTGCTTCAAGGGCTGGCAAAACCGGCCCTGGATACCTGGTGTGGAAGAATAAAACCAGTCTGGATTAGCAATTAAACACTTGGTCATTTTGCTGGAAGTATAAACGTGACAAACTGAAATTTCACGCTACTCTGTAAAGAGGACGCTTTCTTTGAGTATAATTGGAACGGCCACAGTTCAAGAGATGGCACAAGCCAGTGCTGCTCACTGACATAAGGATGCACAATCTCAGCTTTCTGCTTGCATCTGAATGGCTCAAGCAGCTTTTTACAAGATTTTCTCTAGTCTGACCCTTAGCGAACCGTGGTGTTGTGCCTGTATCCAAAATCCACCAGTTAGCACAAAAAAAACATTCGCTACTTTGTGACTTCAGCAGCAGATATTAGAGTGGTTTATAAGCAAGGAGAGGCTTGAAGCAGAAAACTTTCCAATGCTTACATTTGGCTATACCAGAGACCCTGTCTTCCCAGGGAGGATATTCCTCAAGTCCCTGGTCTTGGACTGCTCAGAAATAACAAATACCTGGTTGTAAAGGAAAAGGGTTTGCTATTATTTCGTTTAAATAATATTTTATGATGAATTGGGCTTTGGAAGAGTCATTGAATACAAAATTGAAAGATAAGTGCAAAAGAATCTGCATGTCCTGCTAGGAAATCTGAATTTATTACAGACTGAAAAAAACGGATAAAATAAAATATTCATTTCCCTTCTGAGTGTCTTCAAATTATATTCATTTTTTCAAGCATCTAGTAGATACATTGCTAACAAAAAGCAGATATATTTATTCTATCTTGCTGAGCCACTACATATGATAAGTTTATGAGGAGGCTCTTCTCATATGTTATGGGAATGAAGGTAGTAAGAGTACATACTAGACATCTAAAGTTAAACACTTATTGTGCTTAACTGATCGGGATCTTTTTTTAACCACGGTGTGCTGACAAAAAGGCTTCCTCTGAAACGAAGCAAGAATCATTTCTCAGTTCTTTAATTCTTCACGGATGTGAAGTTCGCATTCTTCAGCTGTGCAGGAATTTTAGCTACTTACACATTTTCTGAGTCCTATTTGAGGTTACATTCTATCAAGGATTTGAAATAAAATTATTCAGCAAACAAACAAAGTGCTTCTGATACTTTGAGAACTAAAGCAGAAAACAATTTTTGAAAATGAAATCCTGATCATGTATAGAAGGTACTAGGGTCTGATAATGTTTTCAGAGCCCAGCCAGAGGCTATTCCTTCCACTTCTAAATTTTTAGATTGGATGAAACAGCAAGTCAACATTTTGCCTTCTAGAGAATGAAAATTATTTGGTTGTTATCTCAGACAAGCTCTTCTCCCAGAGCATCATGCTCTGTTGTTTTACATCAGATTCACATATATTCCCAAAGAAGTATTAAACCAGTCTAGTTCAGAGTTGTTTTAAAATAAAAGTGATATTAAGCCAGGACAGAAATCTGACTTTAACATTTTATCTAGCTGGTGTCTTAAAAATCATCTTGTCCAAAATTTTCACATGAACTTACAACAGTCAAACATCATCAAAACTGCTGACTCTGCAGGAGCACACTAAGGACAAGAAAAAATGGCAGTCCACTGTCCGAGTTGCCATTTATCAATGGGGTTGTTGTTTCAAAATCCTCTCTCTTCCCATCTGATAGGATGCCAGGGAATTAAAGCCCCAGTGGTATTTTCGATGGAATAATAGGACGGTCACTGAAGTTTTTTGTAACAGAAAACAAACAACAGAAAACCCCACCCAATACACCCCCTACTTCCTCTCTCAAAAACCAAATAATAAAAAGCAAATGAAATCGTGTGGAAAATGCTTAGCAATCAGTGAAACTGCATCTTGGAAGAAACATCAAGCTGGAGAAAATAAATAGAGAGAGATTTGGGTATCTGGGAAACTCCCACCCCTCCTGGAGCTCCTGCCAGATACTCCTTTCTTCCTGCCAGCCCTGTGAATTGGCAGCTGCTTCTTTTCAATTATCAACTTCAATTCAGCTACAGACTTTTCCCTCTCAAAAGCTGTCATGGGCAGAGTGATTAACTTCACTCATAAGACAGGAGGAGTGAAACATTTATTAAGGTAAAACAGTGATTTAACAAAATTAGTAGTATATGCAACAGTGTTTTATGAGATTTGACGCCAAGGCACACTTGATTATTTACTACACAGAGGACGGGGTCAGAGAAGCTGTCAGGGAGACCCTCCCATTGAGTCATGAGGTTCAGAAAGGACCCCCTTGCTTTCTAAACTTCTCAGAGAGTAGTCTAGGTGCGGCTGGATCCCATCCTAGTCCCAGACTTGGTCAACGGTTTATGTCTACAGGATTATATATGCACAGTCAATTCCTTACATTACTTAGCTAAGATTTCAAAGTTTAGCGTGCTATTAGTCACTTACCAAGAATCTGTTGCAGCAAGGAATCTCTCAACCTCGAGGAGCAGAACCTTAAGTGAGCATCCTCACAAAAGGGGCGATCCTGGCATGCAGCCCGCTGCCATACGGGAGAGCTCACAGGACTCTGGGGCTGTCCACTATTTATAGAGTAAGATAACTGACCTATAGCCATATTCTCGTGGGAATGAAATATCTAGATCCCCACTCCAGGCAGTGTTTTGGCTGTGTTGCTGGCCACCCCCCCGAAGTCCAGGTGCAACTTGTTGCGACTGATGTCGGGATGACCACAAAAGCCTGAGACAGATTGCCTTCTGTCCTTGCCTCCAAAGTCTTGAAAGGAGATGGTGTTTTTTCACCTCTGCCTGTGCTACCTGGGGTTAGCCTTCTCTTGTTGCAGTAATGGAAAGCTGAGACCTGGTGATTCACCTGGCAGCACGGAATAGTGTGCATTAATCAAAAATCATGGAAATTCAGGGATTTACAGAGGGACATGCAAATCTGCCAGATCTCCATAGTGGCTTCCCTTGTGCAAGCCTGGCTGTGCTGGACTGACCCTGAGCAGAAAGACCTTAAAGTCCTACTTCAGTTTGCATCTGGACACGTGGAAAGGAAACATTTTCTGGGGGAAGGGAGCACAAGGGAGAAGTCAAACCACACGGCAAAGCCCATCTGGCAGTTTGCTCTAACCAAAGCAGCGACCACACGTCTCTCTTCATCTGCTCTTCCCCTCTCTCCTGCTGTACACCCACACACACGCCTGCTCACTCCAGCACTCACGGCAACACTCAGCAGGGTAAGTCGGCCCACTGGGTGAGTTGTTGGCTGGGATCGGAAAACAAGAGGAGAAGTGGGACTGTCATCCTTGGCTCTGTCTTCTGTTTAGTTTTCCTTTTAACCCCTGCTTTTCCCAGCATGGAGGGTATTTGAACCCAGTTATCAAAATAGCGTCATGATGGCAGCAGGCACAGAAACACCTAAAAGTCACACGTGAAGTTCAGAGTGTGCTTCTTTCCTTCACCACGCGTGTAGGGAAAAGGTCAGGGTGTCCAGAAGGGTGGGAACTGCTCTGAACTTCAGACAAGTGAAAAAGTAAACCTCAAACAAGCAGTTTTCAGACCCCATCTATCTCGTGCTTTAGCATTTCCCTGCAGTCCTAAGATCTGTGCCTCCTTTGGGAAAGTAGGATTCACCACCGGAAGGGCTGCTGCTTAAAGCACTTCAGTCACGCATTCGGATGCAGAGACTGACATGTTCTTCTCTGGGGTGATGGCAAGAGGCATTGCAATGCAAACAGCGATGGCTCAGTAGGTGCAGGAAGCCCTGGACTGTGACTTCTCTCCAGCCCTGGGTAGGGCTGTGAATCCAGACTTCCTCCAAAATGCACCTCAAGGTTTTAATTCCTTGAAGAATTTAGCTCTAGCTAAAGAGCTTTAGCTCTTCTTCAAAACTTTAGCGTTTTGCCTACACGTACTTAAAGACCACCAACAAAAAATAAAATTCACCTCTTGAAACTCATCACAGAAGAGCAGCCAAAGACTTATTCAAAGGAGAAAGGAAGATAGATTTGACAATACATAATTTGACTGAAAATTATGAAGAAAAGCTTTTTAGCTTCACATTAAAGGCACCCTGCTCTCTAGCATGCTTGTATTTTTTTTTATTATTATTTTTTTTAATTCCTTGAACATATCTTTGTTTACGCACGTGTCTGTCCTTTGGTGACCACTCTCAGCTCATTTATCATCTGTACAAAGTGTCAGACTGTTAAAAGTCAATGTAAGCATGGAAAAAATCTGCATGTAGATACACATTTCTCCCTTTGAATATTACTATGGGCTTACTCATAGCCAAGAGTTCCTTATGAAGAAACCAATCATGAGTAATTATAAGTGTTCCTACAAATTATTCATAGTGGAGTCAGTGGAAGAGGGGATAAAAGAAATGGACGGATGGGGCTTTTTGTTGTTGGGGAAGGGGTGAGTGGGTGGAGTAGGTTAAATCCCAGCACTTCTTTGATGCTTCCCACCAGAAGCAGTTAATACTGATAAAGGGAAAAGGCTTCATCCTTTCCCAGTGTGTTTTGGAAAAAGAGTTGTGCAAGAATTAAAGAGTGACAGATACACATGTGGCACCAAGACACACAACACAAAAATGTCTGGGCTTTCCATGGTAAGAAAACTCTTGATATTGCCAAGCCAAACCAGTTAGTTTTGAGTGGCATTCATGCATTACTGCTTACAGAAAGGAACACCTTCACTCTAACTATTATATATATGCCTTCTCTTGGCAACATCTTTTTACACATAAATTAAAATAAGGATCAGTTCAACGAAGACAATGTCATCTGTGAAGTGGTGCTTCTAAATATTTCTCCATTTCCTAATAGAAAACTATTAATAAAGACAGAATATATAACCAAATTGCTTTTGTCTGTTAAAATACTTTCCAAAAAACACTGAAATGAAAAATGTATTTAAATATATATAATTTTCCTTTTACACTCACGTTTACAGATGGTGCTGTGAAAAGAAAATATCCCCTAGGGAGGAAATATTTAATACCATTTTTGAGGAAAGGAGATATTCTAGTTGTAATGGCCATAGAAAAACATTGTATATGAATCACTGTACAGCTCAAAAAGGAATTTCCTCCACTAATGGGCAAGAACTGAATTCCAGTTTTCTGTCTCTTTTTTACAGGTGTGCACACAGAAGCTCCAGTACATGCAGTAGAAAATTATTTCCAAGAAACACAGGTATTTGTTTGAGCATTTTTTTTTTCAAATACTGAGAAAAAAACAGTATGGCAACTTCTGCCATTAAAGAAGAAAAAGGAAATCTCTCATTTTACAGTGTAATCTGAACAACTCATTGAGATGCTTTAAGGAGGAAATTTCACATTGGAATTGCAACCTTTTTTTAAAAAAAATATCCAAGATGAGCTGTTGAAAACTCATTAAAATCAATGCAGCTCAATAAACTGTCATGTGCTTCTACTTTTAAACACAGTTAAAACTGTAAAAAACAGCACAAAAATCACTTTTTATTGCTTTCTAAACTTGTTCTGGATCAGAAAGTGCAACGCTTACTACAAAAAATAATGAAAGCAGCTAATAAACCTTACAGAAAACAGTAGAGGCAAGCACATGCAAGCAATATGCCGAATAGCTGTTGATTTTCTGTCTGCTGAGTGACTTCAGATCTTGTCACCAGCACAGTCAATGGGGGACAAAATCCTACGGAATTTGCTGTGCGATGCTGGCCAAGCAAAACAACCACTGGATCCTAGGACACTGGACATGTCACGTGCTGTCATCACAGATCACACTGCTGTTCTCACTCTCATGCCAGCAGAAAAGCCTGCTTTTTATATTAAATGCAGACTCTCTCAAATCAGTTTTAATAAAAAATTACTTGTGTGCCACAGTATTTAAATCTCCAGCAATTACACTGATTGACTCAAGATGGTGTCTTTCTTCATTCAGCTCCTTATACTGCCTACCTAAAAGTTAGGTAGAAAAGCATATCAAAAGCCATTTTATTCCGCATTTGTTATGGCTCGTTCCTCCTTCCAACCTCATGGCTTTAGTCATAAACGAGGCATTGAGCATCTCCAAGAAACTTGTTGCCAAAGTGAGACTTGACATATCTGGCAATTTCTGTACACTTAGTGAATGAACGTGTCCTTGAGAGCTGATGATGGGCCATGGCCATTTTATGCAGGATTTAAAGAGCAAATGTATTTTGCAGAATCCCACGCACAGTGTACGCATTCATGTCCGGTATCTACAGCCTCCAATATGAACTGGGAGCTTTTACATTGAGTGTCCTCATAATGAACAAATAAATAACTAAATCTGAACTTTATACGAAGCCGGTTTCCTGCTAAATCAGTCTAGATATTTCAGGCCTTGGTGTCAAAGCATCTAAAGTGTTATTGTCAAAAGCACCTTTGACTTTTTTTAAGGGACTACCACTAACTATCATTTGAGTAGATTACTCATGAAGGTTTCTTACAAGGAAGTTTGTTTATTTTGCACAATTTGCAGTTCCTTAGTAAGGCCACAGACACTGGGGAAGTGAGAATGTTGAGGAAACCGAGTTTTCTGTTCAATGCATTGCTTTGTTCCCCTTTGGCTGAAGGAAGTGGATTTTTTTGTTGTTGTTTTTGAAATTACTATGAATTGGAAATTAACTCTTCCTAACCTGGCTTTGAGAACTGAACAGGTATGGTTCGCTATAATAAAACATGAGGACCCTTTACCCTTTTGGGTATTGAAATAGAGAAATATGATGTGATACATGGAGCAGTTGTTACTAGCACACAATTTGTTGATTAGTTTCTCCATAATACAAGAGGTCTGTACCTGGCTAAAATAAAGATCTCCTACTGTGGCAGCAACACGCATGCCAATACGCAGGACCTTGATTTTCTCCTGTTTACTATAAGCTATTGTCTGCCCAGAGTCTATTGCGATCATACATTTGGCATTTTTCAAATGTAATTACAATTGTGAAATAACTGCCAAAAATACTAAATAGCTTCAAACACATTAAAGGCTCACATCCCCAAAAAGGAAATGGTTAGTGGCCCAGTAAGAACATTCTCCTAGTAAAATTATTTGGGTTTATTTTCCATTTTAAAAATCCATAATTAAATTCAAAAGTTTTGGTGAAGACTGGCTACAAAAATGCAGGCTTTGCTCATTTTGTGTCTTGCTGACCTGCACCTTGCTTTCTACGCACTGGAAACAGTGGATTTTTTTTCATTTGCTAAAGACTGGAAAGCACAGGAATGTCAGAGCATCTACAATGAGAATTATTGGGAGAAATTCTTTTCAGATCTACACCTTTGTGAAATTGGTTATGAAATAGGTGGGTCAGGCCACAATAATAAAATAGCAACAATGACTGGCATAAATAATTCAATCTTCACTTGTGAAATAATGAAGTTCTCTTCCTGACGTGCTTTCTTTCATTTTAAAAATCACATTTCTCCAGTCTGCTAAGCTGTAAAAGACCCTGTAGAAGAATGTGACTGGCTAAATGTTTAATGCAGACAATCTTTTTGTCAAATCAGCAGTAACTCTTTTCAAATTTTTCCTATTTTCTCCCTTTTTTTCTTTCCATTCTGAACTTATTATTCTACTTTTCCATCTCTTTCCTGGTATGTAATTAAAATGCACTGCAATGTGCAACCTGCATTCCTGACAATGGATAATGTGAATGATAATTTGGTCATATGGAGAATAACATAGTCTGATTTTGCTGAGTATAATGTGTTGCCTAAAAATTTCCAACGTGTACAGTAAAAATTTCCTGGACTATTGAATGAAAGAGCAGTAGGCTATAACGCAAGGAGATAAAGCCTGGGCAGATTTGCTGTGGAGGAACATTAAGTCCACCCACTACCAGCTGTTAGGGTTGTCCTCCCTCATTCACTCCCACCCCATGTCAGGAGGTGGCGCCCACAAAGGTGGTCCCCTTCTCTGCCAACCAGATCAGGCTGCATCTCCCACTGGATAGTATTGGCCCAGGCTCACAGCTCTACAGCATGTATCGTTTATCATACTTTCTGGGAGTATGCTGATGTACAGATATTAATTACACTTCAACTGCCCATTATGCTCTATTTTCCATTCCTTTCTCCCTGCCTTGATATAAACACACAAAATGAGGTCTTGCTGACAATTCTGGTTTCTGTAAGGGAATCTCGAGCAGCCTTTTTATAGGATTTTAATTTATTTTTGATTAAGCCTGCGTGAATTTAAACTCTTAATCAAAGCTCTTGCCAACGTTTTACGTAAATTGCAAAGCCAATCAAGACTTGCTCGTTTGTTTTCATTATATTTCACCTCATGTAAATTTTCCACTTGGGGCAATGATGGTATGCTGAAATGTTAAAATAGCAAATAAAGAAAGGAAAACTTGCCCTAGAAATACTACAGAACATAAACTCTACCGACATACATTCTGCTCCTGTCCCAGCTCCCAGTCTAAAAACCAGAGTCTCCCTATACAATTCAAATGGCCTAAAAGATGGCCCTGCATACTCTTCTAAATATTATACTTTCACTTCTCTGCCCTTCCCTTTCTTCTTGCACAAGAAACACAGATTCTGGTGTAACACAACTAATTTCCGATTGTTTAAGCACAACTGCAGGGAGGGAGAAAAGCGTCAGGTACAGCCCAGAATTAGCAATTACGTCATCTCCAATACCTGCTGCAAAGCAAAACCACCTAACTCCTACTGTAAGCCCAGATAGCTGAAATGGCAGAAGTCTTGTGGTTTTTGGACCTGGAAAGTGTATATTTCATTTGCAGGGTCACCAGTACACAGCTGGCGACCGCCAAGGCCTGCGGCTTCAGTACCGGCGGAGTAAGAGAGGCTATGTATATTCCATATACATATATCATGTTTGAACAGGTGCAAGTATTAACCACAAAGAAAGTTTCTCAGTTTCATTCTGGACTGCGAGACTGGCATGTCATCAGTATGCTCCAAGGAGGCTTCTTCAGTCAGCTCTGAGAAAGCTTTGCACTGGAAAGCATCTAACTCAAATGGTTAGCAGATGATAACAAGATAAAAACGTCTCCTGTAGGTTGACAGATAATACATTATAGAACTTTCTTTTCATCACAGCACGGCAAATATGTGGAAAGTCAAAGAGAATCAAATGCATTTACATTCTAGACACTTTATCTTTTATGTTTTCTATTCCAATAAACATCTTTAATTATTACTGTATTGCTAAAAGAGAAATGAGAGAGTTTTCGAAGCTGATATTTAAAAAGAAAATAACAATAAAAAAGGATTGTTGCAGCTTTAAGATTTTATACAGAAGGCTGTGAGGAATCTAAAATTAAAACTGTTATTAGAAGCAGTTGAAAGCAGGCAGTGAACTGAAGCTGTGCCTTGCAATCTTGGCTATTGTTGTATTATTGCAGAGTCCCACAGGCAGCCCTCACATGTACAGTACAGAGACTTCACATCCTGGCTCTTTTGATTCTTTTGTCTGCCCTCCAACCTGCGCGGCCAGGAACTTTCACTTGAGAAAGATTTATGAAGCCTCCGCTAACAGGGTCAGCCCTGTTATATCACCAGAGGGCTTCTTCTTAAAAATAATAACATCTATCCGCAGCTCTGCAGGGCGGTCTCTCTTGGCACTCGCTTTCCCTGTTTGTCTTAACAACCAGCACACACAAAGCCCCGGGCTATAGCCAGGGCGGCCAGAGAATCCCCTGGGCACGGTAGCCCTGTCTCCCGCCATCCGCCAGACCTGTGTCAGCCGAGAGAACCCACGCCTCCAAGAACCGCTCCGGGTTTCTAAAGGTTTGGCTCTTCCAGTCGGTGGGGTTACCTCTTTACAAACTCGGAGAAAGTTTGCAAATCTGCACAAAGTCTGCAAGGTGAACTAATAAAAGGATTAGAGAGGCTCCCGTTATACTGAATTACAGTCCAAGAAGCTTCTTCACTTTTATGTGCCAGCCACAAATATTGTTTGAGCATGTAGAGCGCTCACCCTGACTGAAAAACTCCTGTCTTTTCTAATAATTAAGATATTATTGCTACCATGTTAAAAGTTACTTCCAAGGCCCTTATGACCTCTACAGGGCAAGTGGTTTGGCTATTTATTGCATATATCTTTTGGAAGAAGGAGAAACATTAGTCTTTTTTTCCACTGAAGTTATCAAATATTAAAAATAGGTAGGGAAAATTATTTTTACAGTAATTTTCCCAACAGCAGTTCATGCTTAGAAGCTTGGACAAATCCTCAGATAATCTGTCCTACTCTGTATATTTCTTAACAACATAAAAAGTTGAACTTGTTCCCATTCCTCCCCTTCTGCCTAAGAAAACGCTCTGAAATTTATTTTATTTATTAAGATTACATAAAGTGTTTCTTTCACAGTAAGCATTCCTAACAAGCTTAGTCCCCTGTTCTGGGAGGAGAAAGACTCTTTTCATGGATACTCAGCCAAGGGTTCCTGAGAGCTAATACTCCCACTCTTCTTCCTTGAGTGTCAAGGGATTTTTAACATCCGCAAAACAGACAGGAACTTGGTTTTATGCCTTAGGAAAAGAATGGGGTTTTTTTCACCACATAATAATCTGCTGCGCAATTACCAATAAAAAAAGTAATATTCTCTGCTATAAACTGAACAATGTGCAAGAAGCATTTATTGGTAATGTACTGCAAAAAGCATAAGGAATTTAGATGAAGTTTTAAAGCAAATACAGACATCAACAACATAAAGAATTCACGAGCACTAGACAATGCAAATTATTTAAATGATAAATAGGAGTCTGTAATATGACAGGGTATTGAGACTTCATGGACTAAATTGTTCGCTTTTATAAAATACTGATGACTGGTATCGTATTCATTGCATCAAGTGCCGTGAGGTCTAGATAGGTATAACACGCTCACATAAAAGAAGCATTAGTTTCAATCAGCTCTGTGTGGGAGCATTTCCCTTCTCACATCCAGCTGAAGGACAGGGCCTTTATTAAACTAAAGGCTACTGCTTCCAGTGTCAAATAAGACAGAGAGAATTAATGCTTTGTCCCTGCCAGGCCTGTTTACTGTGTATGGAAGTGAGGGTTCACCTGTCTTAAATTAGAATTCACTGGCTTTTTTTCTTTGTTTGTTTCTTTCCTTTTTGGCCAGTGGGAGAGTAGATCAATGAAACGAATCCTTCACGTTATGGACAATTTTAAGAGGAAGGAAAGAAGTTGAATGAACATTGACACCCCCTCAACAAAAGCTGTTATGTTGCTCAAAGCTAACATTAGCAGCACTTAAATATTTCATAAGAAATTCATCCGGAACCCTGAGCAACTGGAAAAACCTTCCATTCAAAAATATATGCACATGTTGCTATTGAGTCAGAACATGGCAACAGTAAAATAACATTAATGCTGTACAAAACCATTTTTTTTTTCTCTTTTGAGCTATTTCACACATAGAAAAATGTTTTTATAAAACTATAAATTTTTGAATCATGGGTACCTTTACAAAGAGAATATTAGCAATGGTGGCAATCTGCCATCATTAATGAAAAGCATTCTTAAAAACATAAACATTGTTCTGTGCAACACTCATTTTGAAAGTTGCTTTAAGGTACGTTCACAATATGCTCTCAGAGGGTGCATGTGTTCTATGCATCCTTGGTGACTAGATTGACTCCTGCTTAAAGCAATATGAGATAAAAGCTACCAAGTGTGAAGACTTTCCCAGGTGACCACAGGTTGGGTAGAATTGCCCAAGCTAATTTGCAACTTGTTCTTTTGCATACTGCAAATCAAGGCAGCAGATTATGACACAAACTAATCCTGTGTTGTCAGAACATCTTAGCGCTTGCAATGAGACCAGCAGAAATAAACCGTCTAGATTAAGGTCATCCCCACGAGCAGCAGTTAATTCCACAATAGCAGTTACTACAGAACACAGCCATTCTGGAAGAGATAATGTTCTTCAGTCTCTCAGGGGAAAAAGTATTCCTTGGGTTGTTCCCTTCAGACATGAGAAAGCAGTACCATTTTCTCCCTCAAATCCACGCTTTTTTATAAACTATCAGAAATTGGAGCTCAGGTCAAAGACAAATCTACATATTTCCTTTCATCTCATTGACTCAGCCTCACAGCATGGACTCAATCCGATGAATCAGAAAGTTATATTGATCATATTCTGGTTTTTCTTAGTGAACTGATCTGTGTCACTTTACAGGTTATCGCACCAAAAAGTAGAGCATAGTGATTCAGAAGTCCATGACTGTCCTAGATAGTACCTGAAAACGAAACTGATAATTCACTTTGGGCTAACAAATGGAAATCTCTAGTTCTGAGTCTAGATATCAGCATATTAAGGATATCACCAGCATAATTTTAAATAATGGCTTATATTTTATAATTGAATATTATTTAGAAATGTATTAAAAAGGCATTAAAAAGTATGGCAAGAGTACTATTGACTACCATCTTTAGGCATTATTTATGGCTTTAGTTTTATATGTACAGTTATATTCTTCAACAGTTTAACAAGTCAATACAGACACAGAAAAGCAAAGAGACGCCCTCAGGTTTTCAGAACACTGACTATTAGTAGTTGCTTGTCATTCAACAGTTGCATGACTCAATTTTAGAGATGTATTTATAAGAAGCAATATCTTATTTTTACCTTAGTGGCCTCACTGCTCATAGTGTCTAAAAGTTTATCGTTTGTCTCAAGTAAACTTTTTAAAATAGAAAATACGCCATTTATTTGTAATGTTATGAAAATACAAAAATAGCCATCCATTAAATGTGCACAGGTTCAAAAACATTTCTTCCTGCAAAGATGACTTTTCCATACTTCCTCCACTATGGCTGGATGTAAAGTACATTACAAGTCACGGTGCAGTAAGGGAAAGGCCCTCCCTTCTACGCCAGCAGGGAAATGCTAGAGCCTCAGCACATCCCCAGTAACATTTCCGCTGACCTTTTCCACATGTAAGGGAGGCTCCAACCCAAACCATCACCTAATTTCTCAGGCAAGAGCAGCAACTGTCTTCAGTCCTTTCCTTGCAGCAGTTCGCAGTCCCTTGCCCAAAGAAGGCAGGCAAGCTAAAATCTTCTTAAGAATTTGAGCTCTTTCTCTGTCATAGAATCATAGAATCATAGAATCATTTAGGTTGGAAGAGACCCCTGGGATCATCAAGTCCAACCATCAGCCCTACTCTACAAGTTCTCCCCTACACTAGATCCCTCAACACCACATCTAATCTGCTCTTAAACACAGTCAGGGAGGGTGACTCCACCACCTCCCTGGGCAGCTGATTCCACTGACTGACCAGATCACGCCTGTTTCTTTCTCCACCAGAAGGTCAGCTATGTTTGTAGACTTAGGCCACCTAAACTTCCAAAGGGATGGGAACTCTGAACAATGGAAATGTTTTTCACTTTCTCCATAGAGTTAGTTAGTGGGGAGCTACTCCACTGGGGTTCTCAAAGAGCAGGAGCTCAAACAGACACGACTCGCAATCCTTGCCAACACACACACATAAACACACACTCAGCTGGCACTGAAACGTTTCAATATCAGCTTTGTGGCATCACCTTTACAACAATGCTATTGCCATAGACTTACCTACCTTGATAAATAATTTTGATAGCTAGAGTTTTAAAATGTAGTTTTTGGTACTGGCCATTGTATTGCTATCGAGTGATTACTAATCATTTAAAACAACTATATGACTGAACATTATAGAAATTGTATGTTAAACAAAATTTGTGTTTTACAAGTGTTCTCAGTGCCATCACCATATCCAAGACACTGCAAAATACCCATTTGCTGTAGCAATTACTCACTGCACTGCACTATGGAATTAATGTTACCAGCAACTAAATGAGGAGCAACTTCTGAAATACTATTTTTATTTATGCTTACGTTACGTATATTCACTAAAAAAGTATTACATGGATTTCTCAGTCCTTCATTTCTCCAACTTCTTAAAGATGAAAAATAATCTTATTTTGCACACCCTGTATGGAACTTATACTGTTGCAAATTGTGCTCATACAAAACCCTAGCACATCGCTTCAGTCAACTAGAAAATTAAAGTTTCTGATTCACTTATTAAATGAAGACAATGAAAACAATGAAAACCCTCTCATCTGAAAAAAAAAAAACCCAAACAATCTTAGAGTATTAAAAGCAATTAATCTTATTTCATTAAAAAATATACCTTCAACTGCCAAGACCATTTCATTTAATTGGAAATCAAAAATTGTAAGAAAGCTTTGATTCTTTATCATATTTCCAGAATATCAAATGAGGAATGGCCTTTAAGAAGTCAGCTGTGCATTTTCACATTTTCAATTTCACCAGATAGTCTGAAAAAAATTAAATCACAACAGTAACAGAAGTACTGAATATTTTTCCTCAAATCCTAAAAGCAAATATCTTAACGAGTAATGAAATAGGAGCATTAAACTTTGTCACATGTTTGAATTTAGAGCTTTCAGCAACAGAAAGTCTTTTTAAATGATTTGAAAAAAAATAATCTGAGTAATACTTTGTTCTGCTTAATGTGTTAGAAAAGATATAGGCACTTAAATATAGACAGGTTATCTGAGAACAAGAGGGTTCAGTTTGTAATACTTAAGAATCTTTGGGGGGAAAATAACTTTAATAATCAGAATGCCCCAAGGACATGGAGGCTGATGGCACATGGAATCTAAAAACGTTACCTGTTTCCCTGCTAACTCAAATACCAGTCACAGCAGCAGTTCTTGCAACTCACAGTAACAGTGAAGTTGTAACCCTCCTACCTGCTACACCTGGAGACTGCCTGTGGCGATTAAGTTTTTAAATTCATTCTATATGATAACATTCTAACTTTGGAAAGGCATTACACAAGTGTTTTGCTTTATGCCCATAGTCGCTCATTTGGGTTGCAACAGTGCCAACAAGGGTACCAATCTGATGGAAGACTCTGTTTTCTTAATACATCAAGCCTTTTTTTTTTTTTTTAAGTACTTAGTCTGGATTAAAACTTCATGAGTCTTCACCTCACATACAGTGATTCACCCAGTTCAATCCGCAATATTTTAGCGGCATTATACCTCATGTATACACCACATCAAATGTGGCCAGGTCAGCTGTAGTACTATCGACACAGTATGCTCTGAAAACATAACCCTCAGATTACTATTGTTATGAAATTTTACTATCCATGTCACTCCACCAGATTTATTTGGCACTTGCAGTCATGACTCGTTCTTCCGGAGGAATTCCTCTATAATTGAGCATTAGTTATTGTACCATTAAACTACAGTGTTTCCGTAAATTTTAAACAGATAACAGCACTTTCTAGCAAGTGTTTTTTTAGATACAAGTTTATTACCTAGTTACAGGGAGAAAAAAAGAAAAATTGGCTAGAAAAGGTTTTCCTTTTCTAGTTAGAAAAAAAAATGAGGTTAACAGAAAACATCCTGCCATTGCTCCCCAAGGAATATTCCCCAACTACAAAATGAGAGAAGGCCATTACTGAGTGTAAATATTTTAAAACCTAATATAATAATAAACAGTTATCCTACATATTTTTTCTAATGTGATCCTTGGTATATTTATACTGTAAGCACTGATCTTTTATAAGCATTTTTATCTGTTTTTTTCATTTGCGGATGCTTGGTCGAAGTTCGACATTATTAACAGTGGCAACAGTCCAGCATCCTGGTAGAAATATGCAGTGGGCACAGATTGCTCCGGCTCCAGAGCTTACTCATATTTCAGATGAAGAGTGGGCCTGTGCAGTTCAACTATTATTTTTCCACGAAAACGCCGAGAGACCGGGATGAATAGCCTCCTTTCATTATCCTCTGAAGGAAGGGGAAGACTAAAAAGTTCATGGCGAATTGTGTCCTCACATAAATGTCAGGACAAAGTAAGGCTCCCTGCAAAAACATTTTCTTTACAGTCTTGGCAAGTTTTTTCCCCAAGAAATACCGGAGAGTTGTGCTCATGATGTCAGACATACTTTAGTGAGTACGAAGGATTAATGTTTTGTATCTCTCTGCTGATCTGCTCACTACTAGGGGAAGCCAAAAAGGCAGAAGCTAGCTTTTGGTTAGCTTTGCTTATAGCAAGATACAGAAGTGTATCAGCTCTTGAATTCAGGATGCTATTTGATCAGAAAGCCAGGCACAGAGGCATTTTAAATCTTATTTCCATACAGATATACCTGTCAAAAGTGGAACAAACCTCTCAAAACCATTAAGAGGGCAGAAGATTTACTGTGATTTTACCCTGTAGAATACCTCAGTCAATGTGGTAAAACTAGGTGCAGAATTAGCAATTTTAGTTTGCACTGAGAATAATACACTTGGAGTGTCGGATTGCAGTATTATACCAAAGTATTTTACACTGACTGTAATTGGCATAATATCATCCTTTCTTCTACAAAACAATGTTTTTAATGGTCATAATAGTGCATATATGACGTATCAACCAGGTAGATTATAAAGAATTAAGTTATTCAGAGTTATGGGGAAAAAAAAAAAGAAAAGGAGAGATTTAGGAAAAAAAATATTGAAGTTTTACTTTACAATAAATCCCAGTCTCAGAATAGCTCACAACTGTAACTTGTTTCATTGATTATCATAGTACAGTGATTTAATTTTAAAATCCTTAAAAGCATCCCAAACACAATTTTAAAAACAAATAATAAATGAACAAAATAATCAAAGGTTGAACTAGTTACTTGCCTGAAGAATAACCCCAGGCTTACAATTCAGGCTGTTCTGATCAGCGTATGGGAATGGATAGCATACAGCAGGACCACACTGTGGTTCATTTGACCTTGTTAATATTTAGCATTCAAAGCCTCTGCCCAGTACAGCCTTCACCTGAGTCCAACCCGGGGCTGCAAGACTTTGGTTTCAATCAGCATTCCAAATTCTCTTCAGAGCAGATCACAGATACAGTGAACTTCTCCTGAACTAAATATCATTCCCTGCCTTTGGATTTTAATTGACAACACTTAGTAGCTACTCCTGTTTTCTACCTCTTCTGGCATAGCTCCATTCTGACTGTATCTCTATTGTGCTACTTGTGAACCAAACGGCAAACGCTTTCAGCAACGACGCAGGTTTTACAAATCATTTCTACTAAAGTTAGGAGGGCTCTTGTAATCCTTTCAACATTAAAGATAACTCTGCACTTCACCACTGAACCAGCATCTTGCCATGACGAACTTCTCTGTATCAGTGTCTGACGTAATATAGAATACACACTCTGGGGTTGGTTTGTTAGTTTTGGGGTTTTTTTAAATAAACCGGTTTTACTCAGTCATTTTCAATCTGACTTTACTGTGGATATGCTGCCATCAAATTAGTCCTGACACTTTAATAAAGATTGGGCCAATCTTTGGATGTGACACTGTTAAGAAAATCTGTCTTGCAAGACGGAAATTTAACAGCTGCTTCTGGAGGAAGCATCCTTATCACTGAGTCAGAGAGGAACCAACTGCTTAGCATAACTTTAAAGGCAGCTCCTCTGTCACAGGCAGCATCACTCAGTTGATGTGTAAAAAGCCATTTATAAATATTAGCAATCATCTGGCATTTTTCAAAAGAACAGGAAAGTTAATCCTGTTTCCTGACTGAGTTCTGCCTTGCATAATTACATTCTGACTACCTAAGTTCCCCTGCAATTTCAGTTAATTACGGTATTATTCTTACTTCCTGTCCTAAAGTTATTTGTGTTGTAACCATATCCTACTGGAGTGGAAGATGAAGTAAGCTCTGTGAATTATTTTGATTAATGTGTAAAATGTTGTGCTATCACCTCACACAAAAGACACTACATATTGGATATTATTCCCAACTAAAAAAAAATGTGTGAACCTTTTCAGCAATTATATTAACACTCAGTAGCGCGCGTCTCAAGGGATGCTTGTATTACTCAAATAATAGATATAAATCCATATGTAACTAAAAAATATTAATACAGCCTTTGAGTGAACATAAGCAAATAAAAAAAAATCTTAGATAGCTCCAAAGGGATAAAAATTTATACATAATAGACATAAAAATATATTCCTCTAGTACTTGCCTTTTTCTTTATAAAAGTGGTGGACAATTTTGCCCAACTCATCAGAAGCTTTGGAAGCATAACTAACTGGGAAGTAACTAGAGGACCTTCAGCAGAAGAGAGGGGACTGACCAAACTCTGTGGCAAAAAATAAATCAATGTAGCTGTATACATTTCATTTTAGCTGTACACAAAAATCCAGGATTTCTTAGTGCCTGATATAAAAAGAAGACTTTATTTTTGGTGCAAAGTCTCACTGTGTAATTAACAGTAAAACTTCTGTGGGCTTCTACAGGACAGAGTTTTATCCCCCATCTTTGTCATGCAGTGGGCACAAATCTATCCATCTTAAATTTCCGCTCCCCCAGATCCAGCTGTGCTTCCATATCCCACCTTTTCCACTATTATAAAAAGGATTTAATTGGTGTTACTCCTCCAAGATGCAGACAAAAAGAAAAGTAAATACAGTAATATAATAGTAACAATTAATAGTAATATGAATATGTGTCCTAGAGGCACAAAAATCAAAGCCAAAGGAAAAATAATATCAGAATTATTTCAAAACCAACACTGCAGATGAACTTCTTCTAGTAGGCAGCAATATTGCAAGAACTGGCAATACAGGCAGATAAGACACCACGACATGCTTGAAAAAACAAATAGCTTGACTAGAAAATCCGAACAACGTTGTTCTATCACTCTGCTTTCCCGTCACTCCGCCTACATAATGAAACCACAACCGCGAGTGGGAAGAGAAGGTGGGTGGCAGGGTCTCTGCTTGCCTAGGGGGTTACAGTGCCCACCATAACCACAGTGATGGCCAAGGCTTCCAAGCACCACCCCAACGTGACTCAACCTTTAGCTGAAGGGGTTTTTCCCAGGGCCTGGCAATTTATTCTCTCTACGTGGAGAGAATAAACAGCAGTTGCTATTTCAACTTGCTTGCAATGGCCACTCTTCAGGTCATGCTCCAGAGCCTATTTGTTCTCAGACATGACTGGGAAGAAATGAGTAATTCATTGAAAAAAAAATTGGGGTTGGACAGCCTGTGTCTTTGAGACAAGGATTTCTGGAAGCTTTTTGGTTTTTTCTAAGGAGGAAGAGACTGGATTTCTGTAATTATACAGTTATTAAGTTTTCTAATGTTTACACACAGGCAGAATGGGAACACAAAAACAGGTCTACGTAAACACAATAAACAAAACACCTTTCAAGGCTGTTTCCATTCAAAATTACAGGTGCTGCTCTTGAAGAGAGTTTTCAGTGCTGGAATATGATGCGGTGCTGCCAACCAGGAGAAGGATAACCTCACTTAAAAAGGGGGTTGCTTTTTTTTTTTAAAATTAAAAAAACCAAAAAACCCACAACCAAACCCAAACCACGTTTCACTCTTGACATGCTTTTTTTGGAGCTCCTAAAAGAGTGGGGAGTTCACATAAATGAGTTCATCACCTCCCATGCACTGGGGCAGGCTCCAGCCCTCACCCGCCTCTCCGGGGCCCTGCAGGCCATGGGAGATCTCTAGCCCGAGGAAGGAGAGAAAGATCTGGCCAGTAACAACATCTGCACACTGGAAGGGGCCTCCTCTGCCTCACTGCTAGTCTGGTGGCAAGACCCTCTTATCCCTCATCAGCAGAGGAAAATCCCTTCCACATTAAGTACAATTATAGGCGAAAATTGGCTGCCAATTTTTGAAAATCTGTCCCTTTAAGTTTTAAGGGAGCTGGTTTCCTTCTCAATTTTAAATATATCTCACCCATATGGGAATAATACACAATCAAATCCAATATTTTTCCTACTGCTTAGCAGCTAAGTTATTTACTTGACTTTAACAAGACTGTTCTTTCCTCTTCCCAAGTTTGAGAGCAAGCACAAGCTGAGATGAGCTGTGCTGCTGTGTATGAGCAGGCAGCCGCTTCCAACAATTTATTTGAAAAGAAGCAGATCTGTATGTTAGGTGGGAAAGGGAGAGCCTTCGTGTAGGCGGGGGAAAGAGGGGGAAAAGTCAAGGTTTAAAGTTTTTTGTTGTTGTAAATAGGCAGCTTGAAACATGGGAACAGAAAATAGGAAACTTTCAAAGGCTCGACACACCTATTTCCTACTGCTGGAAAATTCAGACAGTTCCATAAGCTGCATCTCCCCTAAATTAAGAACAATGCACAAAGGGTGTTAAGTCAGCCACGCAGGCATAATGGCTGGTAAAAAAATCCACTTGTGTGCTGTGCAAATTTGCATGTGCAACCTGCATCTGTTCTAAAGACAAAACAGTTTTACTTTGAACCTCTTTCCCTTCCTCATCCCCCTCATCCCCCAAACTGTAGAAATAAAAATTTAGCATGTTTACAACTTCCTTCTCAGAAGACACAGGTACAGCATTCATGCCTTCAAAATGTAACCTTACACATCTGGCCAGCAAACATCTGGATATTTATCTTCACTCATCATTTCCTTCAGTAAGTCCAAAAACTGTCAGTTATTTCAGCTGAGATTCAGCCCAAGGGAGTACAAAAAAAAGTTACATCCTTCTTTTGTCCAGGTTTTATAAACTGCTTTTTACCTTTTTCCCTGGGATATCAGTAAGTATAAAAATAAGCAGTCTGGATTCCTTTGACTGTGGTTTTTATTCTGTGAATGTGTACTTCTGTAGCTACAGGGAGCATACATATGCAATTGTATTTATTACACAGTCATATCTGCAATGCATGCAAAATATAGGACAGCCTTAAACAGGCTGGGTCTTTTTTTATTTTCACTTTAAGTGTTATATACACTTAAAGAAGTGTATATAACTTCTTTAAGTGTTATATACACTTAAAGAAGAAACACTCAAATCACAAGAAAGAATAGGGACTGATTTGTGAAGAAACCATACAGCAAATACCAACTTAAAAAAATAATAAAATTAAACTGAAAAAAGAACCAAGCACTGCCTTTAGACTGGAGGCACCAGCCTGAGGACCTCACTCCTGAGTTTGTCCCTTGTTCTGTCACTGTTCTAGGAAAGTCTTTTCATCTGCCTATATTGTCCTTCCCCTATTCTTCAGAGGGGCATAATGAAGCTCATCTCCTCTGCAAAATATTTTACTTTTTGTTTGTTTATTTTTACATTTATTATTTTTCATATTTTAACCATGAAATAAACCCACAGCAATCTAAGACACTCAAATGTTATTACCAAAGATTTATCTTTAGCAAAGGAAAATGCAAAATCCTTTCTGAATCTAATTATGAGTTTACCTTTTCTTAATATTTGGTAATGTAGAACCACTGCTGACTTTAAATGTTCCAAATCACCATCCTGGTATCCAGTCTGAAATTGCTTAGCAAATTTTTTTTGACAAGAAATAAAGAATTCAAACTATGCAATGAGGTTTTCTGAAGTCTGTTGTTTACCTGAGGTTACACTCGCTTCTCCTTTGCTATTTCTTTCAATCACATTCACTCTTTCCAACCTAACTCTGCTTGGAGAAGTTGAAGTGCTCTAACAGGAGAGGTTAAATTAAAAATCATACCCAAATTTAAAGTCCGAAAAGCCAAAATTAATATTAAGGCTTCTTCAAATGCCATCACTTAGTGTGGATTCATTTTTAGATGTGTACTGTGGGCACTTTGCACACTGCCATTTGTCCCATAGGAATGCTGCAAAGCATTCAGGACTCGTGTTCTTTTTACCCACATGGTACAAGGAAAGCTGCTAATGATATAAAAAGCTCTTATATACTTAACTCTGCATTTCTCCGTAACACTGTTAGATTTATTTTGCAATTTTAAATAAATAAAAAAAACAACCCAACAAACAAAAACAAACAAACAACAACAACAAAAAAACCACAACCCAATGTGCTTAAGTACCAAATAATTTAAAAAATATATTTCATGTAAGAATGAGTGGATAGGAGAGATCAGGAGAAGAACAAAGCCATAACTGAGAGTTGGCTTTGACAGGTTTGCTCATTCCTGCCTCACATCACTTCTGGACAACAAACAACTCAGTTCCTTTTTAGTTCCCTTTTTTTCTTTATAAGGTAATTTCCAGTCACAAGTGTATTAAATTAAAAGACAATTTGAGGAGAAAACCTCCCTTTATTTTTTATTTCTGCAACACACTATAGGTTACCTTACTGAAAAAAAGGTATGACTTTATTTTTACGACTGCAAACTTGTTAGGATCTCAGAATCCGTATGTGTTAATACCGACTTTAATTTAAAAGAAAATATAAAAACATGTAAAGTATAAAATGCACATATAAAGGATATATTTTCCTTATATCACTGTGTTGTAAAAGAAAAAAAAAAAAAGGATACTTTTTGCTGTCCCAATTTAATAGGCCATTTTCCACTTGATGGAAAGCAGGAACGTGACGTCTTTGATTTCCGAACTGATTCCTTGTGAAAACCTGTCAGGTGCCATAGTGTTACTACCATCAAAGTCTGCACTTCCCACATTTTTACCCTAGGTAAATAGCTTTGCCAATAGCTTTGCCACCGCTGAATTTGCAACTATAATCTGGCGGAGTGTTCTTAGGAATGACAGTGATATGTGTGGTGCACATGTATTAAATAGAAAGGAATCTTCCTGATTTTATTCAAGTTCAAAGCAACAGTGGAAAATCTCACCCGTGTTTTCCAAGCTCACCTGCCCCCCATTGTCTGAAGCCACGTCCTTTCCATTTTAACAGTCTGCACAGTGACTGCCACTGACTTGTCCTTATCAGAAAGGCTGAATATGACCATATTTGATTTTCAGAACAAAAGTTTGTAAAAGTTTCTGAAAAGTTAAAAACTAGATAGAATAAAGAGTTCGCCTCCTGGACCCTACAAAACCTTCGACTTCCCTGTGCACAAAACCCAATATGGCTTGATTATTCACCATTTTCATTTACCAGAAACAGAAATATTTTTTTTGGATACTTCAGTTCCCATTTAGCCATCAAAATAAGTAGCCAAGAGGCCAACATCCAATGCTAAAATCCAAGTGCTTTGCAGAATCCAACTATGAATAAAATAATAACAGCTGAGTTAGTTTTATTTGGGATATCTGTCTTTCATACAGATTTATACAGGAGAATACTGCAGATACCATCTTGCAACAGGATCTTTATGTTCTATTTAGAGCGTGGCTTCTATTCTAAGATTTAATAGTAATTTTACTTTTAAAATATTTAACCTTGCTGAATTTATTCAGGTTTGAAAAATACTGATTCTTGAGGGAAAACTGATTGAGAAATACTGTAAGTTATTTAAATATCCTTGGTTTAAAAAAAAAAAAAAGCCAAAGAAGAATTGCTGATAATTGTAGCAATTAAAAAGAGAAATAAAGGCAAAAATATCTGGTTGGTAATTTTTACTAAGGTAGACCTTCCTCCAGCATGCTATCAATTTGGATACAGTGTGATGTGGAAAACATTGCCCTTCCTACACTCAAAAAGCATTTTTGGCACTTTCAATGCTTTACTTAAGGCAATAAAGATGCATTGAAGGAAACCTACATGCAAAAAACATTGTTCAGATACAATAATGTTTTGTCTGCTTCAAAGACACTTTAAATGTTAATTGCCAATCTTGAAATGTATAATAAGGTTATTTTAAATGGTAATGGCCTCACTAGATTTTTAGCAAGCAAGGAAAACTATTACAGACATCCAGCTTCTAGAAACCTGAGTAATATCCTGAAAGGAACAGCTTGCCGTTTGGGGGTTGGGGAGGAATGCACTTTTAGTCTGCTTTAGAAAGTCATGTTAAATTTCTCACTCAGAGGGAAAAAAAAGCACAGTACCCTTTTCAAACTTGCAGATAATCACGCACCTTTTCTGTGTAAGGAGCGCACATCAGTCAGTAAAATTGAGGCTGCAATTAACAATGAACAAACTTTTCTTTTTTTTTTTTTTCTTTTTTGCTAATTCTGAAATGATTGATTGAAAACACTGGGAAATATTTCAAGACCGTGACATAAGCTGATACTAAATATAGTAACAAAAACTTCTCTCTACTATGCATACATGCATGAAATACAGACATATTGATGGAAATGCACTGGAAAACTGCATTTAAATTACAGAAAAATTTGCATCAAGAACACATGTCCTTGGCAGAAATGGAAACAACAATATTTCTGGTGTGTCCTTGGTCCTAATACTCCAGAAATGGGAGTTTTTAGCAATGCCCCACTGAGGAACGTAAGTACAAGCCCAAGCCCTTCAGAGCAGCCTATCTCCCCAGGAGGAGAGCAGGGTCCATATCTTTGTGCCACATCCCCCAGCCAGAGAATCACAGAATCAGGCAGAATCACAGAATATTGGGGATTGGAAGGGACCTTGAAAGATCATCTAGTCCAATCCCCCTGCCGGAGCAGGAACACCTAGAGCAGGTCTCATAGGAACCACAAAGGTCCCCCAGGAGCCACCTTACCGTTCCCTGCAGGTAGATTGTGAAGGTGTTCCTAAGCTGAATTCTGCACAGTCAGAGAATTGTTTGAAGAGAAATTTCAAAAGAGCATTTTGATATTGCAAAGTACTGAAGATTTCCATAGTGCTTGGTCACTAAAGTACCACTTCAGTGCAGGGGATGTGGAAAGATAGCTCTCTGTGCATTTCTTTCTCCGTGCTACAACTATACAGACTGACAAACAGTGCAATAATGACCAGGCAATTTTCACTAGCACAGCAGGAGAAAAACAACTTCTTTTCCTAACAGAAAAAGCACAACCATCTCAATGGGCCATCTGTTTTAACAATGCCTTTTATTTCTCTAGGCCTCTGCTTCTACTTTAAAACGTAGTGACAAGGAATAGTTACCACTGCTGCTGTTTGATGAATTATGTGACGTGTGCTTTTTACTCCAAATCTAATTCCTTACAATCACATTTTCATATCGCAAATTAAAAACTGTTGTTACATTTGGTACCTTTTATTGCTGCCCTGCTGATTTCACTAGATTGGCAAAAGGGAAGGGACATTAAAATGAACCTTGCCTCTCTTCAAACATCCTTCCAGCCCCCGACAAAGCCCCCCAGCAGGACACCCTGCGATGCTGCTGTGTCTGAAACCGAGAGCCGGGATCGCCAAAGTCATTGCAATGGGTTTGGGAAAAAAAACAGATTTCAAATGAGCCCAGATCTAGTAATTTGGGTGCAACTTATTTAGGAAATAGACATTAGAGAACATTTTTACATTTCTCTCTGGTTTAGTAAGAAATGTTTAGCCAAAATAAGTAACAAGGCTTAAAATTAGACCAAGGGAAACAAGAACATATATTCTCAGGTGGGTTTTCACTTACTACAAATATAAGTTTCTAGCACAAGTTATATACTCAAAGTTTAAGAAAGAAACTGAAAAGGAGAAGACAGACATAGCTGGACTGATTTCTTCAAACAAGTAGTTGAACTTCCAAACATAGTCTCTCTGCAGCTTATGAAGTCACCTGATCGAAGATGGTTCTATAACATTTAGGAGGTTGAATAGTGTATGTTAATAGAACTATTTCAAACTTTTTTTTTTTTTTCAGGTAAAAACCCATAAAAATAAAATCTCCAAACTACTGCAGAAGTACTAGTTTCTCCTCTCCCACAGTCACTAACTGCAAAAAGGTTCACTTGGATAATTCACATCTTGCTGTATGTTCTATAACACCTTAAGGAGTACAAGCGTTATGCACCATTTCACTGGTTTTCAGCAGCACACTTGGAAAAGCATGTCAAATGGACTGTTTCTCTGCACAGTGAGTCAGATGCTTTCACACTCATGTCTCCACTCAGACTGAAAAGGGACTTTTTTTAATGTTTTTCCTCCGTTTAAAATGCACACGCACAGACTAGAGGGCAGCACTAGCCAAGGATACGAATGCATGAAGACAGCTGACTCGTTGAATGGTCAGCCCACGCTAATTCATAACAAACTTTCTTCTCCCGCTTCATCCCCTCAAACACTGTTTTAAGTTGCTGACGTGCAATGGCACTTCCAGCAGGTTAGTTGAACACTCAGGATGAAACACAACAGCCAGGTGTGCAACATATCGCTTTCTTCATCAGAACCTCTCCTTTAACCCACACACCGTGCGCGTTTCCCGGGGATCTCAGAGACTCTAATTCCACAAATGACTTTTGAAACTCATTTTAGCCTTCAGAAAGTTTAGCTGTTACCATCTTAAAGAATTTAGATTAAAAGTAACAGATTATTTTTAAAAAGTAGTATTTACTACTTTTACATTTTCTAGTGGTTTATCGTAAAAGCATGTTACAAACTGGCTTTTGTGCAAGCAGATCCAGAAGCTTTTCCCCAGGCTGTGTGGTCTGGGACATGGAATCATAAAATCATTTTGGTTGGAAGAGATCCTTGGGATCATCAAGTCCAACCATCAGCCCTGAAACCAACGTACTACAGAGAGGAAAAAGATGAGATCCTACCCTCCAGATATCGGTACCCCTAGTTAATGCATGTCTATACAGAGAGCCTTGAGATGGCCAATGTAATATGTAAATCCTCAAAGCAGGATCTGAGCGATATTTAAGGAGTATTAACCTCATGCTGGTCCCTTTCCCAACCTTAAGAAATGACGGCTAACAAGGAACATGGAGGAATATGGCTTCTTTTTCATTCTATACTGGGGAGCTTGCCAGATCTCTTCACAGTGGGAGCTTGAGAAAAGATAAAAGGTGCTGAAAGGAGATGGAATTACCACCTGAATTTCTGGTACAAAAATTGTGTCATAGTAATGTCAGCTTATTCATGATATTTAAAAGACGCATTGTCTCTGGCATCATCAATTTTTTTTTAAAATATTGCTTTTAGACTCACATAAAGGCCTAATTCATAACAACCTTAGAGATCCATTTCTCCTAGTATCTCATGGCAAAGAAAAGGAGCTACCAGATACTTACAGAAAACCTACACCAGATATTTACAGAAAACCTGCAAGAGCTACAGCAAGCATATAGTGGCTTCTCTCCTGATATCCTTCCATCATCCAAAGATAACTCATGTCTTTTGGGATTAGATATTGAACCCAGACTATGGAGTTTGGTTCTTTGCCTATAGCAGTGAGCCGTGTCCTACCTTCTGCTACATCATATTCCCACTCCAGAGCACATCCTAGAGCAGTTCTAAAGAGCAAAAAATCTACAGCTGATCACTTTGCCTGCCATCCAATCTGTTGCTGGATTTGCTATTACCAACATCTTAATAATCTCTGGTATATTACATATTTAGAAAATCCATTTACCTGTGAATTTTTTTTGATATTCAGAAATTAAAATTAAGTAAAAACTCTAGTGGATTTCCTCTTATTCCTATCTTCTAAACTCTTCAGGTTACAAAGACTTTTCAGACAGTCTGTTATTATCTCACAGCTTATAAATTAAAACAAGAAGGGGCTTGTGATACCTGCATGTGCCACATTAACTTTAAACAGACTAAATGAGTCAACCTCACCTCATCTCAGGACATTACTCTTGATGGTATACAAGAAATCAGTCTTTCAACCAACAGAAACTTATTATGAACAAATGAACAAAAACAACCTGAAAACAATACAAGCAGTCTCCTCTAATTTTATGGAACCCTAAACCACTACACGCCAGGAAGCCTCAGTGCAGCTGAGGTAGTTTTCAGGTGACATTTTTGAACCAAAACCAACATTTAAATGTCAGAAGGACCAGCAACATTGTGATTTGCTAAGATTGACTTCTAGAAATTGACCGTCTGCTCGGAACAGTAAACAAATAGGTAAAGTAGCACCTTTTATTTCTGAAAAGTGAGAGAAAGGTAAAAGATACAAAACCAAATGTATAGAAATAACAAATGATGTAGTTTATTTGCAGTGGAGTTGGAAGGTAGGGAATGAATCATAATAACACAAACTCTCTATTTTCAGTTCATGTTATGCTGTCTGCAGGTATTAGGCTAGAAGCAATCTGAAGATAGAACAGAAAATATGAAAACCAGCTATTGCTTTTGCTATTTTTGTGAGGCAAGCAGAGTCAGCATTTTAATATCCTGCTTTCCCAAGCCTGTTTAAAATATAAGAAGAAACAACCGACAGAATGGCAAAAATGTTTTCTCTAAAATTCACAAGAATATTTTCTTCTAATCACTGGGTATCAATTCCCTTTGCAACCAACACAAGCTGTGACAAGAAAAAGAGCAGAGCTTCACCTAATCTCTTGACAGTTCCCAAAGTTTTCTGTCTTTCACTGGGGTGGAATTAAGTCTGTTTCATGCTGGATTATCAATACAGTACAGAATTTCTAGTCAGGTAAACAGTGGCATTTTTTCCACATACAAGGTCAAGTCAGAAAAAACACCACCACCCAACCTTCCCCCCCGCCTTCCAAATGCAGTCTCTGCCATGTAAAAGAGCATCGTCTTTTACTATATTTCTTGGGGAACACAGATCTCCCTGAAATAAAACCTTCGGTCTCTGACCATGTTTCCAATAACAAAAGTCAGACATAATATTATTATAATGATTTTCCCATAAATCTGATATCCTTTAAATCCTAAATCATTTCAATATACTATCAATTCTTAATATAAAATCAGTTTAACAAGTCCATTCTAATATACTGACTTCAGACAAATACATTATAAAACGCAGACGGAAAGGACCACTTCAAAGGCAGGAATGGGTCAGATAAAGATAGCACAACCATACGATTCCAATACGCCCTCCAAAAATGAGTGGGAAATGTAGATGCTGAAGAGACCTCTGTCTTTTCCGTTAAGAAGCTTACAAGGTCAAACTCGTCTTCTCATTCAACAAGTGAACATAGCATTGCTATGTCAACATAGGTGTTGAAAGCCATAATGGATTAGGATTACTATTGCAGACTATGTATTTAAATAGCAGAAAGAACAGGACTAGGTTTTACTGTTGCCCATCCCAGTCATTTTAATGGCATGAATCTTGAGGCACTACCTGCCCCAATTTATTCACTTTTAGATCCTTACAATCATAGAATGGTTAGAGTTGAAAGGGACCTTAAAGATCATCGAGTTCTAACCCCTGCCATGGGCAGGGACACCTCCCACCAGACCAGGTTGCTCGAAGCCCTCTCTGTGCACTACTGACCCAGAAGATCCTCTCTACCCCCTCAGAAGTCTTCTGTTCTCCCACATCAATTCTGTGCTAGCAAGTCTGGTTTATGTTGCTTATGTCCTTGACCACTGGCTAAACTGACCCCGTGACTACTGAACTGAGCTGGATTGTTTAAGAAAGAAACCCAGCACAACTCTGTTTTTTACCATGGACTATTTCAGTGACCTTACACACACATTGTCTGTGCAGGAGGGCTTTTGTCAGCACTAAATGGGTGGTGAACTGCCAGCAGGGTGTAGGAAAATGCGGCCAGAAACTTCTAAAATCGGAAATTATTCCATGAAACTGTAACAAAAGATGCTTACTGGGAGAAGAGGCAGAAGCAATGCAAGTCATGGCTAAAAGAACCACCTTTTTTAAAAATTCTGTGAAATGGGAGATGCAGAGTTTGCAAAGCTTCCAATTCTTGGAAATCTTAGAAAGAAAACCTCCTTAACATCCTCAGTTGAGACATTTTGACACAGATCTGCAGCACGGTCTCTTAAGGGACAAAGCTGAAGAGAGTTTTTTGGGTTTCTCCTTTGTCCTCTGACCCTTCAGAAGCTGGCCTTGGACAAGAGGTCAGTCCTGCAGGGTGGGAGAATCCGAGAAGCTCAGAGTCTATTGTTCCAGAACACGCCTGGTGTAGTAGAAGGCTTATTTCTCATCCACCATAAAAAACCTCAGAGTTATTAAGAGACACACCACTAACTCAAAATTTTATGTAGCAGCTGGGGAATCTGTCGAGGGCATAACTTATCAGTTGAGGTCTATTTTACGAACTCGGCACATAACTCAAACCATCAGCTCATATTGGCTCGGCCTTTTGCTGACAAGGACCATGTCACGTATCCCGCAGGGGAGCTGGAAGCCGCTGGCGGACAATGGGGGTGAGCGGCCGACACGGGATGGGCTGCCGTGGCCCTGGCAGAACAATGCAGCTGCTGGGGGGGAAGGCTGGCCCCGCTGAAGGAAACTCGCTTCTCCCAGGTTGTCTGAGGGGAGGGACACTTGAAGCAATGGAAATTCCCCAGCAGTAAAGGAGAACAAAAGAAGAGGTGTTGGAAGCTGCCGTTAAAAAGAGACAGGCTCTCAAAACCTGCTGGCTGCCAGACTTGGACGGCTTCTTCCAGGGTTTGAGACGGGAGAGGAGAGGGGGGGTCCCCTGGCTGACAGAAACCCACACTGCTCTGCAGGACACAACCCACATCCCCCCCCCGCCTCCCCAGGACACGTAGATTAAAAACAAAAAAACAAATCCCTTACACAGAGGAATGGAGTTTAACAGTTCCCCACTATCCCCCATTGAGACATGGGGTTGAGAGCAGAGCCATTGCTGAAGGTCCTGCTCAGACCAGGGGGTGTCCATGGACCTTGCAGAGGCCCTCACACCAGAGGCGGCCATGAAACCCCCCACACACACCTCCCCGCAGACAGCACCTGGGCTCCACACAAGCTCTTCTTTCTTGTTTTCACATGGGTCTGGAAGTCTCTAGATTTCCTTCCCTGATTAAAAGGTGTGGCTGCTGAAGAAATTAGTTTACAGAGCCTCCAAATTCCTTACTGTCGTTGTCATGCATCTGCAAGAGGAGTATCTGTGAGGCCAGGGCGCAGGGAGGGCTGCCCTGCACCAAGGCTAGGGCTCTGCACCCTCTGGGACCCCCGAACCCCCCTATCCAGCAGGAGCAACTCAGGCTGTGAGGACTCTGCACCTGGAGAGGAAACTTGAGGAGGGGTCCACAGACGCTAGATTAAAATAACTGGTAAAAAATCCCTCAAACCCACACATAATTTTCCCTGAAAAAAAGAATAAAAATAAAAAATTAAAATAAACCCTGCAGAGGGATTGGACTAGATGATCTTTCAAGGTCCCTTCCAATCCCTGACATTCTGTGATTCTGTGATTCTGTGATTTTACAGCTCACTTTTCTTAGTAGTACAGCCATAATGAGTGTTTTTACTGAAACAAAGGGAAAAGTTACATTGATTTATAAATTCATTAGATGTCCAGGAGAAAAAGCAGTGGCTAACTAAGTACTCCCATTGACGGCCATGCCTTTTGGATCAGGCCCAGAAGAATGCTGGAAGAAGTGGTGAAACATTTTATTTTCTAACTTTTTTAGTGGCTACTGCAAACAATGGAAAATACAAGCACATACTTAGAATAACTCTATCCTTTGCAAAATGAGATCACACCTAAAAATACTTCCTCTTGTTGCTTTATAACTTCAGTTTATGATAATAGCTATTACACACATATAGTGAAGAGGAAAAAATAGCTTCCCAAGTGCTGGGTAGAAACTTGATATTGTAAAGAAGACTTTCTGCAACAGAAGAAATTTTAAAATCTGTAATGGTTCAGACTATTTATTCAAATAGCAGAATGGACTACATATTGCATGGACAACATGAAATAAGGTAGTAAAAAGCCAGGGGTTTGAGTTATCGAATTATTGTTAGGAGACAGGAATCTTCATCTGCCGATGATCATTTTTTGTATCAAAATTATATCAAGTATTAAGAAATAACTGTGAAACGTATCTGAATTTTAGTTTTCCAGTTTGAAGCAATTAGTGCTATTATTTACATCCCCACACATAAGGCCACACAGCTTGAACTTCCTGGGATATACATGTGCTACTAATTTTTAACTTCGCTCTCGGATTCAAGCCTGATGCACCGGGCCCTGCCACTTTCTAGAGCAAGGGTGTGTTTTGTCCGCTTGCACCAGAGACTGTCCCAATGCCCTGGCTCCTCAAAGTGCAAAGGTATTTTTCAGGAATGTACGTTTTACTTGTTAAAACCATCTCCTACACTTAAATTTCCTTAGCAACTTCTGAAGCAGCTGACTTTCACAGCTGTGTTGCTGTGCTATGGAGTTCATCATCGCTTGACCAGAGAGAAGAGTGTCGGTAAAGCTAAAAACTCCTTTTAGAGTGATTTTCTACAGTGTTGCGTCAGTTCCCTGCTGAGTAGCACAGAACTAATAGTGAGCAGTATTTCTGTTACCCGAAGAAGAGTAAACTAACATTTACAGAATGGCTCTGTGATGACGTTATTAACACAAGAGCAGCGTTTTCGTACACAGTTCCCTAAACACCATTACGTAAAGACAGAATTAGTTTGGATTTTAATTCTAAAACTGCTAGTGAGATTCATTTCAAAATGTGCAATCCCCTCAAATGATAGAAAAGCAGCCAAGAATAAATGCAAAGTTGCTGCAGGAACAGAAGTAAGTGCCATTGCTTCAGAAAGCACGGACCTGACCCCGCTCCTTTCTCTGCCAGTGGGAATTTTAGCACCGACTCCAGCGAAAGCACAGCCAGACTGGTGATTTTTCTAACACTTAAAGACAATTATTTTTATTTTAAAATGCAGGAATAGCCTCCCACTCTGGTCCTGTTCTCAGCCCCGGGCTGTAGCCCTGCCAGCACTGTTAATGTCATTGTTTGCGAAGCGTATTCCCAGTCTCTCGTACACCCACGCAGGGCTCCCAGCTCCCAGCCGCGATGTCCCCCCCGCCANCTGCCATCCCCACCAGGGAGGGACCCTTCCTCCCTCCCACTCCCCGCCACGGCTCAGGCTCTTTTCTTACCTACTTCCATATATTCCACTGACCTATTGGCATCAGCACATTTTCCCTGTCTGAAAGTGCATTACGTAAAGTATCATTACTGCATCCCTGTGGGTGCTCTGCCTGGAGAGGATCAGTCCAAACTCTCTTAAACAACAAGAAGATTCTTCTTTCCTTGCTACAGACTTCAGATCAGGCCCAATATTTGCATTGATAGAAGGTATTACTGCATTTTCAGATAAGGTATAAAAGGCTACAGCAAAATTATGTTGTCACTATAGAACAGAGGTCTGTAAAGAGACAGGGATTGATATCATTACATATTTGCAATACGTGTGTACAGAAATGACTGAGACAATGGACTCTGTTACAATAAACAACAGTTAAATCCTTTCTAAGCTGTGCTTTTTCTCTTTCATTTAGAAAAGCAAGTAGGGTTAAAAATGTACTTCTAAATAAAACCAAGGCAAGGCCCGCTTTTTTGTAGTCAAGTGTTAATTACAGACAGGATTTCTAAAATACCTTACTCATACATGCATATCTCTGCATATATATAATCATAGAGACATTTTTATTCATGTATGAACTAAACAATGACTGCATGTCTAACAAAACTTTTAAAACCACAGAGAATCAGACGACGTTAGCCAGCTGCCCTGTCATTATTTTGGCCACCTTGCTTTTTACTGCTCTCCATTTCGTACATCCACAAGCGCCTTTCCAAGTAGCTATATCTGCACCGTTCTGTGTTTTATACAGGCATAGGAATGCTAACCCTCGATTTTTAGGTGTGTCCTATTTTTTTCCTGTGATACTTCATTTTTTGCTGCGGTACTGCTTTCTAAGGACTACTCCCTCTTTTCACAAAATCCCATTTCTTATACAGCGTATGATGTATAAACTCTTTTCCATGCTCAAAGTAAAAGCGAGTCTTTGCTAATCCTTGGGAAGAACAGCAAATATGTATGCTTAGAGTAGATTAAGTATAGAAACAAAACCAAATAGCTTATTTTATGAACAAATAAATAATATATTTTGTATTTTATACATTAAGAACTCGTTAACTCTTACCATGGCTTATGCGATGAAAGCAGTAGTAAGCAAAATCCACTCCCAGGAGTGTCAAGTACCACGTCCATGGCGAGTCCCAGGGCAGTTCAAAGAGTCTGTAGTTATTCCATACGTAGATATAACTAATTAACTCAATGCTTCTGAATAAAACACTGAAAAAGACATACCAAAATTTTTATCAATAATTTTGTCAGCTTTAATTGCAGAACATTTTTAATATGTATTTACCATTTATTAGATAGGAGTCTTTCTGTAGCACATAAAACCAGCCTCCAGGTTCTGCAGCCTCTGCCAGGTAATGTATTATTGACTTCAGTGGAACCTTTGCTTAAGGTCTATGAAGTTTTTAAAACCAGCCATCGCTCCTCACCACCCATGTTGTGGTGCCTAATGAGGCAGACTCAAAGGCACTTCTGCACTCTGCAGGTGCTATGGTCTTCTTCTTCTCCCAAATCCAGAAGAAACCCACCCTTGCTTACTCACAACTCGGAAACGACTGAAGCATAGCAGCAATTATTTGCAAACACTAAGGTATGACACCAAAATACCTTGGCTATTTCCATTGTAAGGAAGGGCATGGAAGGTGAGAGGGCTTTTGGGAACAGTGAGATGTTCCATCTGCTCAGCATATCACTTTAGTTTAAAAGAAGATAAATTCAGCAGGAGGAAACAAAGCCCAGCACCGCTGAAAAAAAGGGAAAAGGCAATTGGTACAGAAAAACAGCAGAAGTGAGCAGCTACTCCTGAACACAGGTCAGCCTGGGGATCAGGAAAAGGAGAAAGAAAGCAACTCTTGGATCTCTCCACAGCTGCCCAGGTTAATACAAATTTGAGTTGCCACAGTCACACCCTCCCCTCAGTACCCCACCACTTTCCCACCTCATTTCACCCATTCAGAGGGGAAGTTGTCTCCAAACAAATTGATTTGGTTTTCCTGGGTGAGTTTTTAAACTTCCTGTGTTCCAGCTTGTGCCAGTTTCCTCTCATCCTGTCACTGTGAATCACTGAAAAGAGTCTGGCTCCATCCTCCTTCAGCCCACCCTTCAGATACTTGTAAGCACTAATCAAGTCTCCCCTCAGCCTTCTCTTCTCCAGGCTAAAGAGTCCCAGCTCTCTCAGCCTTTTCTCGTGGGCACTGGTGCAGCCCAGGTAACCACGGGCCTAGGTAGCTGAGCAATGGTACCTCAGCTGGGGATTAATGTATACTTAAACTGGCATTTTTGCAGAAGAGAGCAGCCCACAGCATGATTTGCAGCAGCTTCATCACAGCCCCTCCTGCTACCCTCCTTTGCTCTGTTTTTGAAAATGTTTATGGGGCTTTGGTGAATTGAACTGGGGCAGCCTCTGAAAACAGCAAGTAGGAAAAAAGTAGGGAAAAGATACAAATTGTAGGAAAGTCACACATATCCTTTTTTTATATATATCAATGGATTAAATGCACCTCAGTTAAGAGCCCAAGAGTCATAAATAAGATTTACATTAGCATCATCATCTACACACAGAAAAAACTAATCTAGTTCTCAGATGTTTTGCTGTTTTTTGTTATTTGGTGGGTTTGGTATTTTTTTGAGGGGACTGTGGAGAAATTATCAGCAGAACAACATCTTTGTGCAAAATTGTGCAAGATTTCAGAAATCCATAAATCCTGTTCATGGTTGACAAAAGACTGAGAGATTCCAATTCAGGGAACTTTAAAGAGAGATTGCAGATGGCATGACTTCAAGGCACGACTTGAACAGAGGTGGTAACAAACTGCACAGGGGATGTCACCACCTTGCGAACCTCAGCTGAAAGACTGTCACAGACCAACATCTCTCTCTCACTTTAGTCTCGCTTGGAACTTCACCTTACGTTGAAAACGGCTAAAAGAGTCTTCGTGCACCTCTGTCCACGTCTGCTCCTTCTTGTCTCGGTGCCACTTCTCAATGTTACTTCTTCCCCCTCACCACTTTTTCAACTAGATTGTTTTATATAGTTTACAGCACAGCCCCAAAAATACTTGAATCTGTACAATTGAAAAAAGATATATTATACTCCTCCTCTAAAGCCTGAAAACAGTGTGGCTGTGCCCTGTCCTTTTGCGTCACTGCAGAGAGTTGTGGAATCATAGAATGCTTTGGCTTGGAAGGAACATTAAAGAGCTCTAATCCCAGGTACACCTCCCACTAGATCAGGTTGCTCAAAGCCCCATCCAGCCTGTCCTTAAACACCTCCAGAGATGTGAAACAGGAGGGAACCTCAGCAAACATGGCTGTTTCAGCTCCTGAACCATCCCACACGCCATGACTGAACTTCGTGGTCACCGCCACATTTTTTGAGGAGACATCTGTTCAGAGCTTTTATACTTCTGGCACTAGCACTCCTTCCCCTAACAGTGTTTTGAATAAGGCTAGAAGGAAACATCTTGAGCTTCTGTGCTGCTAGTTTCTCTCTTAATGAGGAAAAAAGTCAGCTGAAAATCCCAAGCTCCTAATATTAGCCTGAAAGCAGAGTAGTATCACATCCATGCTTTTCTCTCGTGAAGTTGAAGCGTTACAAGGAGTTGTTGCTGCAGAAGATGAAAATGAAGATCTTTTCCACAGCCTGATCTTACCTGCATCTCATTCCTACCTTTACTGCCATCATTCCTGTTTTTTCTCTTGGCCAAAACCAAAACATGAACAAACCCCATGAAGTTTCATTTCAGCAGCTGGCAGATGAAGAATTTCTCTTCACTAGCAAAGGCAGGTGTATCTATCACTTCAAAAAAACAACTTAGCTATGCCCAGAAGTTGGACCATACACACCTGGAACATGTTTAATTTTCATAAGAGCTGTGTTCTATAAATATTTTTAAACAAGATTATATGTGTCCAACCAGATTTTTGCAATTCAACTCATGAGGCATCTGTAAAGTTCAGTATAAATTCCCAATCCCTTTCACAACAGATCAGAAGGGAGCTGATATTGTTCAAACACAAAGAAATGAGCATTTCTCAACATCTTTTCAATGACCAGGAAATTTAAAATGCCTCTTGCAACATCGAGTATCAGTTATTATTAGGTACTGTTTTCTTACTTTATTCTTTTGCTTTTATTAACATATAACACTTTTGCAGTACATCCAAAGATATGTGAACTGGTACATTTCCTCCATTTTTGATCAGCTTTCAGTATTTCACCCTTGAGTCCTCCTTTTTGTTTTTCCCCACAAGCTGAGGCCAAGGTGTAAAACTTGAGCTAACCCTGCAGTGCATTTTTCTATATATGTAATTTGCTCTACATTCCTTCTTTCATGCTTGAATCACAACTCTACAGCACACATAAACTAGCTGATTACTGTAATTAATTAAGAGTAATCCATCATATCACTATGCAATGCTGGAGAAAGAAGAGTTGCTTAGCTAAGTACTTTTTTAAAATTTACAGCGTGATAGATAGGAAAGTCCAGAGCTTGTGTTCAATTACGATTCTGAAAGTTCACTTGGAGTTTTAAAGGTTTATATTGCCCTTCTTTTTTCTCCCTCAAGCTCCATTTTCACTTCTTGAAAATACTGAAGAGAACTTAAGAAAACTTTTTCCTCATTTAAATGTTAAGTTCTAACCATAAATATGACAGAAGTGGATAGGTAAGACTTTTGTCATCTAGTCCAATCCTCTGCATAAGGAGTAATAAACCCTAGAACAGACAGACTGTATAGAATACCTCATTATATTCATTGCATAGATTTATCTTCTTGGATTTTGAATATTTCTGCTGAAAATTTTCTTATTATGTGCAAAGTATGCACTTAGGCAACCGTTTTGACTTTGAGACAGAGTTCTCTTCTCATCTCTAAAGCTCATGCATGCTTTATTCAAAGGTGATAATATTTGTTTTAATAAACCACTTCCCCCCTTCTCCTTCCACTGGGTCAGATTATCACTTCCTCTAATTAAAAAAGTCCAAGAAGGAAATTCTGGGAGATGAACTCTCCGTGTGGAAATGAAGATCTACTTATGCCAGATCCCTGTGGGATAATGAAGGAGGGAAAAGGTGGAGAAAATTCATTTGGAAGAAAATAAGGCAGCTGCCCATTTCAAAGAACACAAGGTCCTGTTTTGCTTCCTCCTACTCACACAACCAGCCTCAGAGCCTGAAACCAACTGTTTAGGAAACATCTTTCACGGTGCCTGGGACAGTCACCAAAAGGGAAAAAGGTCAGAGACGGTAGCTGTTGTCTCTCTTCCGAGCATGGAGGAAGATGTGTGTATCAAAAGCAAAGACCCCCAAGGAAGCCTCCTCAGCTCTCGCCGTTATTGCAGTCACCACCTCGTGTCACACTGGGAACCGACCCGGAGCCCCTGAGCTAAAAACACAGCTCTACAGCTGGACCTACAAAAGCTTGACTCTCAGGGGCTCTCGCTGACTTGCATCCTTGGAGGTCAGACACAGAGGGAAACATGTTAAGACACCCTGGTCATGAGGTTATATTATCATTAAAAATAGTGAGATATTACTAATACAGTTTCCCTGGGTTAAATAAATTCAGTTTTCCTAGCCTGATTCAAACTGCATGAATGTAAAGTTTCAAAATGTTGAACAAAGGCAGTTTCTCCTCAATAATTTGAGATTATTCAGACCATGTATGTAACAGCAGGATACATGAATAATTAAATGCTCTGTAAGCCTTTGTTTCAAAGTGGAAAGCATCAGGATTTCCATTTCCAAGGATCCTCATGAAGCTTTCTTTTCCAGATAAAAAACTGGTCCCAGTCACAATTGAAATAAACATTTTGATAACATGATTTCAGTAAAGAGGAGAGGGGTGGAGGAGGTAGAGGAACCTTGAGAAAAGGTCCATTTGCAAAACAAAGCAAACCTCCTGCAACTGAAATCCCCTTTTATTTCCTGTACAGGTGCCAGGTCTTAAACAGACACCCAATTTATTACCTTGTCAGCTGACTTATTAGGGTTGACACAAATCGAGCTGAAATATGCCTGACATACTGCAGTCAAGGCTTTTTTCACGCTTTAGCACAAAGCCAAACTTTCCACGAGGTGGAGGGAAGGGGAGAGGGAGCTGTGGGAGTTCTATTCCCTGTTTTCTATCATCAAGATGAATATGATCCTCTCCCATTCTTAATATGCAAAACCGGTCATGAAATAACCCAAGGCTAAAAAATAATTCACCAAAATGATACAGCTGGGAAATTATTATCAGGCTCTGGAAAGCCCTTGATTACAGGAAATAGCACCTACATTTTGAGAAAACGTTCCCACCAGACACAAAGGCCAAATCAAAGCCTCTCCTCTTCCTCAGTATGGCTTTCTTCTCTAGCATTTTAGCCTAAATAATGCAAATCACAAGTTTTCCTCAAGGAGAAGAAAAAAAAAAAATACCAAACATAAAGTAAAGTGAAATGGAGGTGAGTTTGGTATCCTTACTGGCTGTACCATACACAGTCCTGCACAGCATTGTCTCTGACAGAGGTGACTTTTTCTTTCCCAAACCCATTCCTGTTGCACTTCACTTTTTATCCCCCAATTAAGGACACTAATATTCATTTCCAGTAGTGGGTGGAATAAAACATGAAAGGAAGGAAAAGAACGAAAGCCAGTGTTATACGTTTTTATTTTTAAGCCCAAGTCCTGTCTACACAATTCAAGTCATTTGTTTATCTTTGCTCTTTCATATATAAATAAGCAATCAATTAAAAACCTAGCACAAGTTAAATATTTTCATGAGAAGTTCCATGGCCTTTAGTGATATAATCCATTGTAGTAACACATTTTGCCCTAAGTTTATGCAAGGTCTTCTGGTAAATTTAATTACATGTGATCTTTAAGAGATTACAAATCTTAGTTTAAAAGCTTCAGTCCAGCTGAGCTTCTGGCACCGTATCTTACTCTTCCTCCTTTATGAGAATGGAAGTTACTTTTCTTTAGACTTATTTATACCTGCCCAGCACACTGGGTAGTAAATCCTGTTCCAGTAAATTCAGTGCACGCAATACTGGGAGATTGCAAAATGCCATCTCATGTGAGACCAGGGACCTGAGTTTTCAATATTTGTGTAAATAGCACCATGTCAGTGCACGTGGTTACTCAATACCTTTTTCCAATCAAGGGGACTATGACTCTGATATCTCCTACTTTATTTTTTCCACCGAAGTCAGCAAATTTGCATTACATTTTTAGTTAGATTAGCAACAAGCCTATAATATTCTCAAAGGTCACACATAAAGAGAAGTAATGAGGAAAGAGAAAAGGGTGTTATATTCAACTCACATTAATTCTTTTGAGTTTATATAGAAGAAAGGAACTGATAACAGGTGACTGCTCCTATGAACTATAAAAATATAGTGAAGTAACTTCAATGAGACACGGTAGCACATCAGATCACAAAATGAGGAAAAAAGATTTACATGAGAATTTCTGTTGAACTGCTTTGGTCATGCTTCTGAACTTTAAAAATAGTTTGGTTTTGTCTGTGATATACACAGTGGTGAAAGTCTATTCTTTTCTGATCTGTAACACTGATTTACAGAATTGTTAAGAGACTTTTTTTCCCCGATTTCCACAACTTCTGGGTATTGACCCAGGAAACTAGGTTGGCCAGCTCTAAAAATGCTACCCCTGTGCTCCATCTAGTGGAATCGCGATTGAAGCTTAATGCATCTTTTAGCAGAGAAGTGCTTCAGCCAGGAGGGTACTCTACACAGCAGCAGCTTTTTAGAGGATTTTCAAAATGCGGGCAAACTGACACAACTTATCTTAAAGAAAAATGCACGGAATAAAATCCTACACAAAATTTAATGGGTTTGGGGAAATGGTATGTTTTGTGAGCTACAGAGACTACTGAACTTAATTAATAACATGCTTCCAATAAGGGCACACTCAGTTCACAGTCTGTGCTTTCCCAGAAGAGCAGGCATATATTTGAGAACAAACGCTGACAGCTTGTCTTTGTTTCCAGAGGCAGGGCAGGTGCAAAGGTGCGCCCTGAGATTCACAACTGAGCCATCACTGAGCCATTTTACTGGCCCCACTGTCTAGAAAAAGGCGATGAGGCAATACATGCATTCTGCAAACAGCTGTGTCTGTGTAAGAGCTTACAGCTCAAAAGAGTAACTGGCTCCCTGACAGGCTTGTGTGAAATACAGCAATCTCTAGAACATTATGGTAGGTCGGGACTACCAGTTGTTTCAGGCAATTAGTTTGAGAACATCCCAAATCTCCCAAGTCTCTCTCCCAAATCTTTTCTTTTTTGAACATTTCATAGCTTATGTGTCATTTCATTAGAAACGAGAGTTTTAAAGTCTGGCCCAGAGCTTTCCCTCTTAGTCATCACCGAAAAGCAGCACCCCATGCATGCCAGGCTGTCTGGAGCTACTCGTTGGTGCTCCTGGGTTCTGCCAGTAGCTCTGCCCGCACGGGTGCTCTCCAGCTTCAAACAAATTGAAGCAGGTTAATAAAATTCTACAGCTTAAGCCACTGAAGGTAACACTGCTGATATGCCTGGGAAGGACTCACCACTCAGAGAAATGGAGATGTTAACTGGGACTGGGGAGGGGGCAACAAGCACCTGGCAGCAGGCAGGAAGCACTGGCATCTTTACTGGGCACAGCTGGATTGGGACTTGCCTGAGCATGATTTACACCAGATCTAGACACAGCATGATTTACACCAGATCTAGAAATCTGTGTTAAACTGATGCAGTGAGAAGACAGGAACTCTTCTGGGGATGAAATATCCTAACTTTTACTGATTTAACTCCACTCAATTCATCAATGACAAACCAGATCAAAAAAACCCAACTAACTAGACAAACAAAGATTGTTGGTGTAGACAGTCACTGCCATGAACTGAACTGATTTAGAAAATCTCCTTCCAGTGTCAGTTTTTCCTGCTGAAAACGCTGCAGAGCACTATCCCCTTACTGACACTCTTTATGCTGCTCTGACTGCTTTACCTACAGAAGGTTAGTGAGTGATTTCAAAACCTGTAATTCTCACGGAGCTGTGAGGGCTGTGACCTTTGGCAAAATGTGGGAGTGATTAGCGGTGTATATATGGGACAGTGCAGCCAGGAGGGTGCCCTTGTGAAATACATATCTACGTGGTGCTAATTGGAGAGTGGGAGGAATAGGAAGGTGAACAGATTCTGTCTTTTCAGGCTTGCTACCCATTAAAGTCCTATTTTTTAGAAACACCTATTGACAGGTAGTGCCTAAAATTGCCACAGCCCCTACCTGCTGCAGGCATGGCTGTGACTGCAGGTCCAGTAGAGCCTGAGCCTAGTGCCTGAAAGCTCTTGGTTGCCACATTCCCACTTGCTTGTCTGTCTCGCTGCCTTAAGCAAACACCTTTTCTGTCCTACAGTGAACTGAAATAACTCCATGTGGGATCAGCTGAGCACCTGAGCCAACAGAAGAGAAAGGGAGGACTGGGTGAATGAGTACAGGAAGGACAGAAATGCGGTAGCCAGAGGTTAGGTTGGTCTTGGGGGCATGGCACAGCACAGCAGCTTTACTTGCCATTTAACCAGGTTAAGTGATTACCTTTCCAGTTTGGCCCCACCTGCTCATCACTGCCCCTAACTGTGGTGGTTACCAGCCCTTGGACCTGCCAGCATAATTGCATGCATAGCTGCTCCCTGACCTGGCTCTGTCAAAATGAATGCAGCTGAGCTTAAACACCTCTTTTATAGTTCTTGGGGGGCTTTTGTTTCTGCTTTTAGCTGGATCACTTTGTCAGGACCAGGTTAGGGAGCAATTAAATGTGCAGTTATGTTGGCAGATCTGAGGGGGCACCTGGATCAGAAGCAACACATCTGACCATGCTCTAAATAAACATCTGTCCAAAGCCTTAGTAAAACAGATGTGGAGGGGAAAAAAATGTACCTAATAAGTCTTGAAGCGAAAATATAATTTATGAGAAACTGCACGTATCAAATTTTCTTCTAAGAGATGCAATCACTAATTTATGAGATTGTAATTTTCTAGAGTCACATGTGAAGTAGCTAGTAGATATGTCAGAGAACCAGGACGTACTTTAAATGGATAAATCCATGCAGGCAAGTATTTTGGGTTCTGTCAGGACACTGCCAGCTCCCCAGGCTTGTGAAATGCTTGCACCAGCCTGGACTGAGTGAGTTCTAATCAGCTCTGCATATTGCTGCTATTAAGAATTGAAAACTTCTGGTTTCCGATTACAATCTTACATGTGTTTTAAAGCAGATAACTCGGTAATGCCGCAAAAGAATTGAGTGCGATCCCGACTGCCTTTTTCCAAGCCCATTTCTTGTGCTAGCACAAGACTTTACAAAGCCACAGGAAGAATTGATGAAGGTTAATGTGATGGGGGAGGGGATGGGGGGGTGCTGGACCTGCTTCATGGGCCACTTCACCACAGGGCAACACAAATGGTGAGGGAGAAGGTGCAGAGGCTGGAAGGAGCAACCAGAACCAGAAGTACAAGTTAGTCAAAGGTGCCACAGTTGGCAGCGGTGCTGGTCTAAAATGTGCACAAAACTACCTGTTCAATCTAGCTCCTGGAAGATTATTGAAGATGTACATGATGTACAAATCTCTGAATACGCTGGTCTGGAGGAGAAACAGGGTTTGTATTGCTTTGATACAATTATTGCTGATGTGCAGATATCTCATGATGTCTAATAGCATGAAATAATCAAAAAGCATCTTCTCATTCCTTCCTGATGTTTGGAGAACTCTAATCCCCTCTGCTTCCAAAACCAAATAACGTAGACAAATTGGGCTGTTCTCTTTAGCAATGGAGAAGCTTGTTGCAGACTCGACTGACAAAACCCTGTGTTAGCCAGACATGCACTCACACACTGTACGACTGTGTTGCTGAGCTGAACACTAAAAACTGGCAATTGAGCTTGTCCATAAAGAACGGAGACTTTCCCAACTAGTTTGAAAGCATACCTACCTCAGTTATCCCCCAAACACTTTTTTGATTTGATTTATGTTCTGCTGCTTTAAAAGAAGAAACGGGCCAATATGAAATAATGCACATACTTGTATAGTGGATATTTATACCCAAAATAAACCTTCTCTTGGGAGAGTATTTTTAAAGCAGCATTTCAAGTCTCCTGGCAATGGTTAGTTCAAAAAGTTATTTATTTATTTAAAATAAAAGTTCTCAGAAATTTTTTAACCACTAACATTTAGGATGCTGGGAGCAAGCTTAGTAATTCGGGTTTCTCCCTTTCGCCCAAATTACTTTTCATTGCATATAGTATTTAGTATACATACATGCAAAGGAATGCATTAAGGCAGAGAAAATAATATGTAAGAAATGTATAGGCTATTTTACAAGAGATGATATGTACGCACAGAGCAATCCAACTTACTACATGCTGTTGAGTCTAATAAGCCTAAAACCAAAACACATTGCCTTGTCCGATTAGACTTTTCCTTTTGCACCTACATTTCTAAAATTTGGCATACAAATATCAACAATTTACGATTTGCACTTTCTCCAACAATGAAGTAAGAAACACTGAATAAATACTGTTTTCCCTCAAGATATGCAGTCCTTCTGTTACACAGCCTGTGAAATGGAAAAACATACTTAGAGGTTGAATATGGCTTGTGACTCCTAATTTTTTCATTAAATGTAAAGACCTCTTTGCAGTGATGCATCTGAAGCTTCATTCCAACTAATAGACTGAAGCCCACCATTTTAGATTCAACCACAGATTTTTTTAAGGAAGTGGCAAACCATTGCTGCTAGTTGAGAAAATGAAAATTAGTCCCTGGGAGAGGATACAATCAATGGTGTGTTAATCTAACCTTCAGCTGTTAATGATTTGCACTACTATTTCCCCTGATGCTGTGGGTTCTGCTGAAATATTGTTTTAGCAGTTTCTGTCAGCTTTCCCTACCTTTTTTTTTCTGCCTGAAAGGGAGAGACTGAAGCGAAAGTCTTAGCAACACATTTTGCGTGTGCTTTTTCTTTTCTCCTGACCCAGTTCTTTCACACCATGGAAGCAGAAGACAGAAGGGTAAATTGTTCTGTTTTTGCAGTTTGGGCCTTTTTAGCCAGTCTATTATTCAGGGCTCCTCTTCCTTACAAAAGCAGCATTACACCAAGCAATTGCTGTTAGAATTCTGATATTAACATGTGATTAAGTTTTTTAGGAAGTCTGTATTTTGCCTCCTGCTTTCAGATTCACCCAGAAAGTTAAAAGCTTTATGGAACTCTTTTTTTGGGAAGAACTGCTGAGGAGGGTCTTGTATTTCCAGCTGAGAGAGCTGCACAAGCGACCTGGAAGAGAATTCTTGTGCTGGTGTAGCAATGAATAAGTGTACCGATCCCACAGATTTGCCTGATCCTCTGAAGTTTGTGTCCTTAAGGCTCGTTTGGTTGACTCGGTCGAAACAACCTTGCAAAATAATTGCTATCCGAAAGAAAAGTGCTTAGCCCACAAGCCAAATTCTGCAGCAAAGTACTGAGTGCCAAAATAATAAAAGGACTCAGCACCTTGCAAAGCAGCGTTCCACACACCCAACACTAGCTTTCTTAGCAAGCAGTTGTTCCAGGAATAAGTATTCTTAAAATAAAGCCAAAAGGCCCCAGAGAATCATGCACATTTTCTTTACATGTACCTCAGTCCCCTTGTTTAACTTAATCCAGCCTGAATATTTCAGATTTTAAAAAAAACCAAAACAACCCAAAACATATTTAGCATAGTAAACCTTTGAAGTGTATGACTGCAAACTTTGGGCTAAATTGAAGAAGCAACATTTGAACTACTTCAGTATTAGCTTCATGCAAACTAGAGTAAGGCTTTATAAGGCTTGGGTGTTCGTCCACACAAATTAATATATTCATAGATATTTAATATCTTAACAGAAATTTGAATTTCTCCTTCAAGATCATGCTCACAAAACATATTAAAAGTAACAAAATGGTTTCTACGCAAGTTGAAAAAATAGCTTCATGAAATTCTCAAATAATTTTGACGTTACTTTATTCTTGAAGTAATTACTTTACTTTTGAATATTTCTCATGTTGAAAGCTCATGCCTCTGATTTGCAGATATATAAAGAGTTTGGGAGAGTCTCTAGCTGATATTGTTTAGTTTATCTACCAAACTCCTTAAAAGGCTTCGTTCATATTTACTACTAACTAAAATAATTCATCACAAATTGTCTCTGTCCCTAGTTTAAAGGCATAGACATAAAACTTGTCAAATCTTTTCTTGATCAGAAAGTTTTTAAAAAAAGTAAAACAAGCAAATGTCAATGTCATATGGGTGATTTACACATTTCAGAAAATGGGTGCTACTTGCCAGAAGGGTTAAGTTTTTATCAATGGTCTTTTAATGCATTTTATCAATAACCTGGATTGAAAGAGAAGATTTCTAGTAAAATTTGCAATGACAATAAACAGGGATCTCTAAATAACAAAGGCAACATTTCATGGATTCAGACTATTTCAGGATGACCAAATGTACAATCCATGTATTTTTATGTGGCCAAATATATGAACATATTGCCTATGAATGAGGAATGTAAGCCACAGAATCTCAAAAAAATATTTGAGGATGAAGGATGGCTCAAAGGACCTGGGATATATAAAGGGAGGAACAACAAGTAGAAATAGAGAACAAATGACTTCATTATTTGGCACTGATTTAGCAATTTCTGAAATATGGAGTGCAGTTGAGACATCAACACTAAAAAGGCTGAAAAACTGCAGAGGATTCAGAAAAAGGACTGTGGGAATAATTGAAAGACTTGATAATACACCATATAGTCAAATTCAAGTAATAAAAACTTTTCTTCATGTAATGAAAAGATTATATGCAGTTTGATGGTAATCTGTAAATTCTTACATGGGGAATAGAAATGTAATCCCATTCTAATTTAACTCTATAATAAAATCTATCATCTGGAAGCTCATATCATGCAAAGACAGATCTGAACCATGATGTTCCTTGGAAGGAATTAGAGCTCCTGGGCACTTAGGTCAATTTATATAAAGAACTTGCTGGATTCCCTGTAACTGGATAGTTAATAATTCATATTTCTTTAAAACAAAACTCTGTTCACTGTGAACTAAATCAGTTTAAT
>VZTM01036046.1:69970-99598 GCA_013400555.1 Jacana jacana
GGAACAAATGAGGGAACTGGGGTGGTTTAGCCTGGAGAAAAGGAGGCTGAGGGGAAACCTTATCACTCTCTGCAACACCCCAAAAGCAGGGTGTAGCAAGGTGGGAGTCAATCAGTCTCTTCTCCCAAGTAACAGGCGATAGGACAAGAAGAAACAACCTCAAGTCGTGCCAGGGGAGGTTCAGGTTGAATGTTAGGGAAAAATTCAACACCGAAAGGCTTATTAAGCATTGGAATGGGCTGCCCAGGGAAGCAGTTGAGGCACCATCCCTGGAGGTATTGAAAGGACGAGTAGACACAGTGCTTAGAGATATGGTTTAGTGATGGTTTTGTCAGTGTTAGATTACCAGTTGGACTAGATGTTCTGAAAGGTCCCTTCCAACCTAGACAATTCTAAGATTCACCACATGCATGGTCCACTTCCAGGAGTCAAGAGAAAGCCCTCACACACCTACCCACTGCATGTCCCAGCTCCCTTTCAACCTTCAAAAAAAATCTCTGAAGAACAGAACTCAAGCTGTCTTTTTTCACTTTTAGACAGGATTCCACACACACGAAAGATATTCCTCAGGTTTTTGACTTCTGCAGAAAAAGCAGACTTTTATAAAATTAAAAGGTTTAGAGAAACAAGCTAAGATGTGCTTCTTAGCAATTTGGGTGAGCTGTATGGATCAGCCCAGCCCTCTTCCTATTAAAAGTGTTTAGGTTTTTTATCTTTCAGAAGGGTTTATCATGGCTCAATTTTCTATATCTCCAACTAACATGGCTATACTGACGGTAGCCTCCTGAATTCCTCTATTATGCTGTCATTTACAAAGGAATGAAAACTAGGGAAATACAGAGAAACAGTGGATAGAAATGAATGCTACGTCCTTATAGAAAAATACTTTTAAAAATGGGAATAAGGACAGGTTCCCTACATTCCCTCGGAACCTCAATCTGAAGTTCAGAAGCATGCATTTCCCTGTCAAATGTTTGTCAGTCACACTTTATATGTTTGGCCTTAATAAAAATGATAAGCTTTGTGATAAAAATAGATTAGCCAGCAATAAGATAACACCATGTTCCAGCAACTCCTTTATCTCAAACTTTCAGTTCCATTTACAGTGTTTGCAAGAAGAAATGGACTGCAAATCCTACTGTAGGATTTTGCCCCAATTTAAGTCCTGCCAGTCATTAAAATAGGAAAAACTTTATACTTTGTATTAACTCTAAGTTTTAGAAAGGAACTATAACAGGTAATTTCAGCTGAAACTTCTGTTTAGATAAAGAAACATGTCAAAATTGATATTGAAATAATTAAATTAATGCACATTTGTGGCACTTGTATTAACTATGTTGCCATTTAAACAGCAGCAGGGCTGGTAGATTTAAACAATATTCTGCAGTTTTAATACTAACAATAGTGTAGTACATGAATGTCAGAAAATAACTGGAAGTACCGATAAAAAAACAGAGCACAAGCATTTTAAAATGGCATTAATGGTGAAATAGATTTAGGCACTCTCTTAATACGTTTAGTTTACACTAGTAGTATGATAAAAGGAAAAATTAACAAAAGTCATAAAACGTTTTAGAATTCCACCCTAGCGTTCTCAACTTCAATGTTGATTTATGGTAATCTGAGGTTCTTCTAGAACTCCAGTTATTAACTCCTAAAATGTGAATTGTTCCGAATGAAAATCCCCAGTTTACTCAAAGTCACACAAACCAACAGCATTCTGACCAGATCTGCATTGCAGGCAACGACATAGGTTAGAAAGTGTTTGCCCTTCATTGCCCTGATACTGGTGTTCATCTTGCTCCGCTGTCAGCTCACAGAGTTAAAGTGACCAAAACTGAATTCCACCAGTGGACATTATATGGGGACCACTCTGGGGTGAGAAAAGCCATCAGTGGGGTGAGGGAGCCCATGGCCCCACAGAGTGAAATACACTTCAGGTACCATGGAACCACCACCTCATGTTGCACCATTCTGGGAAAGAAGAGACTCCAGCAGTTTTGCAACTCTATGCTTTCTCAATATTTATTATTTTGGACCACAATTTCAGCGTAAATTATCACCCCCAAGTATCACCATACTGAAATTCTTGTTTTCAAAACTAAAGGAAAGAATTTAGACTTGGTTATGCCTCATAGGGGACACAGGTGGGTTGTGTTTTCCAGCTTCTGTGTCCAAGGAAAAATAAATGATAGGACTGCAACAGCAGCACCTCTGGTGAGGGGAACAATTTTACATCCTATTCGGAGCACCTATGAGTTTTCAATAAGCTGCAGTAATGCAGTTCTACAAACGTAGCTGCTGTTGTCTACTTAAGCCTTGAAACTTAGCAGGCAGTTTCCAGTGCTCACTTTTTAATTTGCTAATAAAGGAATAGAAAATAAAGCAGCCTGGAATGTTGCTTTAACCCTCTACTAGACAATACTCCCTCCACTAAGCAACCTTTAGAATTTGTTTGGCAGGGGTTGATATTTTTTTGATTTTTTAGCTTTTATTATTTTATTTTTTTCAAAGTGTTAAACAAAAATAAAAAAAATAATAATAAAAAAGTAGGTTAAGTAAAAAAGTAGATATTTCCCATCCTATGCTGTCATCAAAAATGCAGAAGGGCTCTCTGTGTCTGGAGACCAGGATTCTGCTGTTGACTTGTAGATCGTTCCAGTAACTAAGGCAACAAAAGCCTCTGTTCTACTTAGAGGAAATTGGGGAGCTGGCCTAACATGATCCGTAGGTGGATCGTATTTTGTTTTCTCTAAAGAACTCCATCCCACCCATTCCATGAACAGAGAACGCCCAGACGCTTCCTGTTTGGGTCTCTGCAAGCACTAACCCAGCATTAAATAATAAACTCATAAAGGGAATTAGGGCAGGTTGAAATTGGGATGGGCGATAGAGTCTGCCTTGGCAATTGTTCATAGCAAACTGAATCGTATCCAGAACCGAGCAGGGTTTAGTGTGCTCTATTTACTTTAGCAGCATCTTTGAATACAGAAACACTTATTTAAAGTGAGTGAATTGTGATGAGCAGATGTCAGAATATTTTTTTGTGCATCACTACTCCAGGTAGTCACAGCACCTATACTCACACTTGGCAATGGATTCATTAGGAGAGCACTAAATGCATCACAGTTACTATAAAACTGGTATTACAAAATATTTTAAATGTTGCCCTTACCACTGATAAACCCTGCAACATTAAAAAAATAAATAAGTATTTCTTTGTATTTGTTCATATTATATAAGCTATAAGTAGTAATACACAATTCTTAATACCAGCATAATATTGACTCCTGAAACCTGATGTTCTGCACATTAATCAACGTAATGCCATCTACCTACTGCTAACTTTCCATTTCTCCTATGCAGGACTGTTAACAATAGAATCATCATAGAATGGTCCAGGCCAGAAAGGACCTCCAAAGGTTACCTAGTTCGTCCCTCCCGCAGTCAGCAGGGACCCCCCCAACTAGACCAGGTTGCCCAGGGCCTCCTTGAGCTTCACCTTGAATATCTCCAGGGAAGGGGCCTCAACCACCTCCCTGGGCAACCCGTTCCAGTAGTCCATAACCCTCAGAGTAAAGAACCTATTCCTTATATCCAATCTAAACCTGCTCTTCTCCAGCTTGAAGCCATTGCCTCTTTTCCTGTCACTGCAGACCTTTGTAAACAGACCCTCCCCAGCCTTCCTGTAGCCCCCTTCAGGTAATGGAAGGCTGCTATTATGTCCCCCTGGAGCCTCCTCTTCTCCAGGCTGAACAAACACAGCTCCTTTATCTTGTCCTCTTAGCAAAGGTGCTCCAACCCCTTGATCATTTTTGTGGCCCTAATGCTCCTTTGTGATCATTCTAAACTATTTCATTCAGTACAACTTGTTAGCAAACTCAGTTTATTCAAGGAGTTGCCAAGAAGCCCAGAGGAAATAGTTCACCCTTCAGGAGGTCTGTTGGGGAAGCTTAATGTGGCAAACGTACATATTACTCATAGAACTTTATCCTGTATGCTTATTTGTTATTAGCATCTATTCTTGATCCTATAGCAGGTTTGTTGTTTAGGTTTTGTTTGTTTTTTTTTTAAGACACAGTGATATATCTGATACGTTCCTCATTTCTCTCAGAGAAACTTTTTTTTTTTGTATTAGTCTTAAAATTCCTTATCTTCATTACTCTGTCCCCTAGTGTACTGACCATGGGAATCATCTGACCCTTAGGCTTTGGTTCCCTACTTATCTGAGCCCAATGCTAATTTCCTGCTGGAAAATGCTCGCTCCCTCCTTCCTTACAACAGGCTTCCTCCCCATTTACCTTGCCCTGACAGAGAGACTGACAAGATTATTCCCTGAGCTGATTTACCTCACAAACTCACATAGCAAGAAATTAAGCTGCCAGAAAAGAAATAATTTTCACATTTTATTCCTACCCTAGTGAGCTAAATGTTTCATGAGATGGTCCAGGGTGTGTAGGAGTTGGCATGAAAGCCCAGGAGAAAGAGAGCAGGACCCCAACCAGAGATGAGAGAATGAGATGGGAAGAGGACTTCATTTCAGAGGCAGCAAGTTATTAGATCAGCTCATGGAGTCACAGCCAAAATTTGCCAAAAATAAGGCTTTAGCAGGCTATCACATGTGAGCACACAATTACATTCCAACTGTTGATGCTTCCTTTACATCAACACTTCAGTAACTGCGTTATGCAAAGTTTTGTTGTTTGGGTTTTTTTCCTGGAAGGCCAGTCTCCANAGTAACTGCATTTTTCAAAGTTTTGTTGTTTGTTTTTTGTTTGTTTTTTTTTTTTTTTTCCTGGAAGGCCAGTCTCCAGCAGAACAGAAGGTTTTTGTTTTATTTGCCTATTCACACAACTGTGTTATATACTACATTCTAAGGGTGGGTTTTTGACTAGACAGGAAGCCTTTTTGGTACTCCCTGTTTTATTTGCCACACGTGGATGGGTTCATAGGACATCTTCCGGAAAGAGGAAGACGATGCTCTCCCTGAAATCCACAAGGGACCATAGGTCTGCAAAGAAGCCTGAGGGAATAGGTCAATAGGTTTACATGAAAGATGCAGTATGAGATGAGGGGGCAGGTGTCTGATCAGAAATAGGACAACAGTGGCTCAGAGCTGCAGGAGACAGGTTCTCCTGGAGACCAGAGGAGCTCTGCAGAGGTTGCTGCAATGCAGAAAACTAACTGAGACTGCAAGCCGAGACACAAGGTCTGAAGGTAACGGTTCACCCCATTAGGACACAGTGAGTAGCCAGGGAACTAGCATTTGTGCTCTGTATTTTCACTAGTCCTCAAACAGCAAACCCTCAGTTTTCCATAGCTTTCCAGAAGCTACTTTGTTTTATTAGACTAGAAACTAAACCAATAGTAGAAAAAGAAAACCCTTTTGTTGTGGTTGCTGCCCTGACTGCAAGGAAGACAAGCAGGAGCTCTGACTGATTTTTGGAAAGCCAGTCAGAAGCAGAAAGCCCTCTAATATGTTCGCATGTTAGCCTTCTTCATCAGTGCTGTAATGGTAAGAAGTTCCCCAGAGAGGCTAAGTAGTGGTTTCAGTCCTCCTCCACGTCCAGCTGGATACTGTGCACTCTTGGTGCTTTCCTTGTGGTCATTAGACACTGCATCGAGCCAGTTTAACATGTTCCATCAGCAGAAAAAAAAAAGATAGCCCAGCAAAACAAAATGCCAAAACTGTCTTGAGTTTTTCTGGACAGAAGTCAAGCCAGACACAGACAACAGAAAGGATGATCTGGACAAAGTGGTAGCCTAAATTCTACCCCGCTGGGGATTGCAGAACAACAGACTTATCTCGGTATCTCATCCCTAAGCTCTGTAGAAGGATTCGTCAACACACAGGCATGTGGTTGTTCATCTACTGCCTGTGTACCTCGTTGTCCAGGCCCTTGGGCTGCCCGTGTGGGTGGGCTCCTCAGCTGCCCCATCCATTGGGTGTTCAGCCACCAATCTGCTCAAGAGGAGAACTCTTAATTGGGTCAGTCATTGGCACTGCCTGAAGTTGGCTTCCTGGGCTGCTTATCTCTGCACAACCTGAAATGGCTCCAAAAAGCGACTTGTAAGCCATGAGTGGCCCCACACCCACCAGCTCACTCATGCCCAGTCCTGATGCAAACAAAACGGCTGCCTAATAACTCAGGAGGACAGGGCACCCAGGCAGGCTGGAGAATAAAGCAGAAACTTTTACAGGGTATTTTTGTATTATTTTTTCAGTGTTTTCTGCTCTTGAAGTACTTTAACCTTTTGTTCCTACAAAGGAAAAAAATTGTTTTGTTTTGTTTTTTTCTTTTCGTGTGTGTGCAAGAGGCAATGGGAGTTCCTGGAAAAATAAATTCCATCTTTAAGGCAGGTCTATCAAGTAACTTTAGAGGAACAGCCTGTCCACCTGGTGTGAGTGCTTCCAAATTTTATTTGGCGTGCTCTGCTGTGCAATTTCTTGCACTTTTATTTCTGAAAATCTTATTTTAGTTTAGTTTATTTGGAACACCAGGGCTCAAGCTGCTGCATGCTATAACCTACATGTATGTCAGTATTGTATACCTTTCCACCTCAGATGGAGGGCAGATATCTTATGCATCAAGATTAGATGATCAGACATATTATAAACTATTTAATAGGTGTTTGTACCATCTGACCAGTGATTATAACTGTTTGTTACCCCCAGAAGAGTGTCTTTCATGATTTTGAATTAGGAGCATATGAATAGCAATACTACATCGATCCAAAATTATCAAACATCTCACAATGCTACCACTTTACTGCAGTTGTGCAGGCAAGATTAATTTGGGTCATTTTTGAGTGGAATCATACAAGTACCACCTTTCAAGCAAGTCTAACCAGAATACTGATTATTTTTTTAATAATAATGAACGGTCCAAATTAATTTTTTAAGTTATGTATGTATATCTGAACTTCAGCAGAAAGACATTTGTTATAAATTGATACCAATTTATATATCTTTCAAGATATATTCTAGTGCCAGCAGATGTACTTGATAGAAATCACTGGATAATGTTTTAAAGCTTGAGATCTTGAAAAATCTTTTAGCCTTAAATCAACTATTTTTTTTATTATGAGGAACAAGGAAAAAATTATTTTTCCTGGGAAAGCCAGTTTGTTTCTTTCTAGCCTGTGAATCTCTAGTCCTTGAGGGAGAGATTATTTTCTGTGTTTGACTCCCTTAAAATAAACTACAGTAAGTTCTAACTGCTAAGTACAATTAACATGTTTTAACAAACTGAAAAAAAAAATGGTAAAATGCTTAGCACAGGTGGAAATCCCCATTTCTTTCCTTCTAATGAAGAAGTTACCTGGTGTTCTAGCAGAGAATGAGCCTCCTGTGCAAGTAAGCCAGTAAGGAGACAGACACTGCCACCCCACCACCCCCCAAAGGGTGTCTACAGCCACTGTCCCCTGCCACTCCAGAACTAGCACTTTCCTCTGGTCCAGCTACCTCCGTGCTTCCACCTAGCAAAGGTTTTTTTCCCCACCTTTCTTGCCTTTGAACCACTGCATCAATGCTGCAAATTTAGATCTGAGGGTAAAGAAGGAGCCTCACTGGAGTCACAAGATGCCAACCTCCTCCACAAGCAGCCCCATAGTCTCCTTCCTTCGTTACATCCTTTCCTACATCCCACAGCTGATGCTGCTCCATGGGCTCTGTGCCTTGAAGCCACACAGTCACACGTTTCTTCTCATTACTCCCTTACCCACTGTCCAATTTCCTCTGCCAGAGCATACCTCCCACTGCGAGACCACTCCAGGAGGAAGCACTTGGTGCTCCTCACAGCCCAGACCTGCATAAGAGCATCCTTTGTTGCTCCAGTACTTTTGTTGCATTCCAGGTAACTTATCTGTCACACAGCAAGGTTCAAACCTTACAGTTTCATACAACCCCATCCTACCTGGAGGCATTCCAACGTGCTCTTCACACCTCAGCTGACTCCATAATTGCCAAAACACCAACTAGCTGAAGACCTACTGACCTAAATAGGTTCTTTCCTAATCAGCAATCAGATAAAGATAAAAGTTGCAGGCCCTTCTTAAATAACAGTCTCCATTCCAGGAGGTAACTTGCTGAAGTTGTTAGTTCCAGAAGGCCCTGGAAGTTATCAGAAACAACTGAAAGCTGCCGTTTAGACTGAAGGAAAATGAAAACCAGAGTAAAAGCTAATTAATAAATGCACCAAAATCTGCAAATAATTGTTAGGGGGAAAGATGTTATGAAAATTAAAAAAAAAAAAAAGAGAAAAAAGGAAAGCAAACAAGTGAAAATTCATAGAAACCCCAAAGTTTCTGGAATATTCAAAAACTATAGCATAAATCTAGTTAGAGGCCCCAGTGCAAGGTAGCACCCAACAGGGTAATTAAAGACTACCATGATGCATAAGCACTGGAATTACCTGGTAAAGGATAAACATTTCCAGTCTCTGCGTGCTCTTCATTTTGCAAGACTGAAGTTTACTTCATCTCCCACACTTTTTTTTAATACAGTATAAATAATAAATCTAAAAGTTATTTGGTAAAATAAATGATTGAAGTGAGCATGATGAATCAAATTACCTATGTCACACTTTACTTGCTTGCTTTGTTTTTTTTTTAATAACATTTAAGAAACCCTATTTTTCTTTTTGTTTTCTTCTTTTTATATGACGAATATAAGTGAAAAGACAAATGAAATTTCTCTTATGCATACACATCACATTGAGGAAAAAAAAGACTATCTGCTACAAAATTCACTTATGAAATGCCTATTTTTAATTCCTTCATTCTAGTTCCAAAATTTGGTTCTCCCTATATTCGTGAATGTTTCTAATCTCTTTTTATGTTCAGGGAATGAAATGGGCTTCAAATTTGTATGTCATAAGTATGGAATGTATTCCCTGATATTTAGTTGTGGGGAATCCTTCCAGTGTTACAGAGCAATTTATCCAGCAGCTGTGATCAAGATGTCTGCAAGGTTTCCTTTGCTCTGCTGTTTACCTGTTCTGAAACACTTACCGGTTTAATACCTGAGCCAAAACCCAGCCAGAACAGTACGATTTGTATGTGTGTTGTTTAGGGAGGTGCTTAGGGGGTTGTGGGGTTTTTGTGGCATTTTTTCAAGATACTGGGAGACAAAATAGTGGAAAATTAGAAAATGATTTGCAAGAGTCCAGATGCAACTATCAAGGTCAAGGTCAGCTCTGTCTACTTAGAGTAGGTTTGCAATGGATCATATAGCTCCATAGTTTTGACATGAATCATCTCTCTAACTTTTAAGACACTGATGAGCTACCTGGGGAATGCATGTTCATTCTTAAAAGATGGCGAAATCTAGCATAATCTGAATAAAGCAATACAATTTATAAAATACATTCTTTTGCATTTTTAACTTTAAAAAAGAAATTTACCTTGACTTCACAGCTCTCTGCAATTACTTGTAAATTGGTGAAGATTTTAGACCACGGTTCTCAGTCAGAAAAACTGCTGTCAACATGTTTGAGCCGTTTCTGTAACATGGTTAGTCTTCTCTTGTAGGCCACAGAGAGGTATATGTTTGGCTTTGGAATGCAGTGAGAGGAAAGGATGGGAAGTGGGGAAACCGAGAACAAAGACTTTCTTCTACCAATTCTTCAGAATTCAGAGGAGAAAGTTAATATCGGCGTCAGACTGTCTTTGAGAAGTGACACTGCATATGGGTGTACCTTTGGAGTCTGGGTGTTGTTATCCAGAGAAAGGAACCCGAAACACATTGACCTATGTCTTCAGTATGGTTTTGCCTTTGTACTCTTTTGGCTTTTTTACCTTTCAGCCTGAGCAAACCCTGGCTTTTACTCTAATGTAGTGAGAAAGGAATATTGTCAATGAAAAAGTTTCTTAGGGGACTCTTTCCCTTTTTTCTTTGTTTTTTTTTATGCTAGACACTAGATGTGATGTTCACATGCAGCTCTGCATTTCCTTTAGCACTACAGCACTCTCACTGATATTAGGATCTGCAGCGAGACGTCTGGTGTGGAATTCTGAACTACCAGGTATGTAAGTAGTGTATAAAATGTTGGTGTCTGTCACATCCAGCCGTTCTGCTCCAGTGGAGCACATTCCTGCATAAACTTCCTGCCCAGATATCTTCTCTTACTGACATTATCATATTAAAAATATCTTGGACCTTATGCTAACTGGCATTTCAGGAGCTGAGAGTTTTCTTTTTATTTGCCAAAATGAGAAGGGGAATATCTCTACATTATTTGTCTTGGCTATTTTGGGCAACTGAAATTCTCTGAATTGTTCCATTACTCACAGAAGCACTCACTTAATCTAATTTTGGTTTTCTGAATCACATCTATGCAGGATGCCTAAGCCACTGAAATAGTGTGAATACAAACCAAAATGTTATCAATTTCCTAACTTAAACAAAAAATGAAATGTGAAAGTAGCATTTTAACTCAAAACAGTTTTTATTATATGTTCTCTACAAATTTCAATTTTTTTTCTGTATATTTTTTCTTTGTTGATTTTCTTCTGGCCAGGTTCACCTTGCAACTTGTTTTAGGGTGAAAATTAATTGCATCAAGAAAAAAACCAAACCAAAACCCATCAATTTTTCCACAGAACAATAGATATAATAGATATAATCTATGAAGAGTTCTTTTTGATCAGGTTAATTAAATTCAGAGGAATGACCTGATTTCACCTCAGATGTGTCACTTAGTCTTCAGTTGATTTTGTAACTCACACATACCTAAAAAAGGAACTTAAATGTCTTTAAAAATAAGACATCCTTATTGCCTTTAACAGCACCACTTGTAAAATGAAATCTCATGTTTTATGCCAGGTTAGGACATACTTGGACCTGGATTGGAGAAGAGCAGTGTGGAAACTGAGCTGATGAATTTGTTTCCATATGTTGTCATCCTTTCTTTACATTTGAGAGTCACAATGCCCAGGGATGGTTTTTCTTGAAGCTACTCTGGAGAATCTGCCATTACTCAGTTGATGTGAGACATATCTTCCAATTCACAGTTACTAAAAAGTTACAAATTGTATTTTATATAAGTAATTGCTGCAATCATATTTGGCTTTCCCAATTAACTTAAAAAAAAAAAAAAGTAAAAAAAAGCCACATATTGTTTTCCATCCAGATAGAAGAAATTAAAAGACAGAGGAGTGAAATCCAGTGTCCTGATCAAAATCCGGTCTGTGTAATTGCCGTAATCAAAGTGGTGCTAAGTAAGCAAACTGCAGTTGCGGTTAGATATATCATTAGTCACATTCACTTCTTCCGTTGTCATTCTCCAAATTGTTACACAGCTGTGAAGTTTCACCTAAGAGAGAGCTGCACAGCAGCGATAAGCAAAAATAGGGATAATAGGTGCTTATGGTTTGCATAGAGCTGCATGTACCCTTCAGCATATAAATACCTGGATGATAATATAACCTTTTGCTGTCAAAATTTATGAGAAACCTCTCTCTGCTGTGGTCCTCAGAGCTTTATCAGACTCATCAAAGATGATTCCAAAAGGGCAGTTCAGTGAAAAAGACCTTTTTTTTTATACCAATGTGATTTTTTATTCCGAGGCAGGATAAGGTGTTTGCACTTCTCTTGCAAATGAGTTAGGAGACTATAGTCTCCTCCTGGAATTAAAATAAAGATTTAAAATAAATCTCACTATTGAACTGTCAAGTGTCATATTCACAAAGTAGTTCAAAAGGCCACTGTAGGATGGACTGAGTCACAAAGTAATGGCTTCATCCTCATTTAATCCATAATGTGAGCAGGTATGGGATGGATTTTAGCCATTAGTGCATTATGGCACAGGAGAAATTTCAGTGCAGTTTTTGGCTTTGTTTTCCTTTCTTTCTAATCAAAATGTGTTTATCTAAGCCTGTGTTCTGCAAATTTAATGAAGAACCCTCTCTAACAAGTAAATACTGGGATTTTGATAGGTATTCAACCCAGGCCAAGAAAGGATTTTAGGGTTTTTTGGTTTTGTTGTGTAATGAAATGTCAATGGTATATTTCAATACATGTATTCATACAAAGTCTGCTTTTAATTTCATGAGATCCAAACTCCCGCTTCATCAGGCTTATCTTCGTGCCATTCCTGGATCTTTAATTCTTCTTTTGTTAGTCTCTTAAGAGTCTGCATAACTTTTAACAGGAATCTGGCTGAGCCAAAAAGGAAATCATCTCAATAATGCTGCATGCCAGTGCTTTGTGTACATCTCATTATCGCAATATGCTAAGTCAGTCAGAGGCTGAGCATGAGATTGAAAACACAAGAGGAAGTCCTTATGAAAGTAAAACTGTTCTTCGCTGTAGAAGACTGGTAGTTCAAAATCATCCAGATGTCTCAGAGTTGATCAAAAATGTAGGAGCACTAGATGTTCAGTTACTTGCAGGACTGCTCTTTATCTCAGCTTCCCATCAATCTATCGTAAATATTTTTGTCAAGGGTTCTGTACAAGGCTGGGGAGAAAGTTGGGTTACTTTCATCACTGATAAAGCAAACAATGCAAAGTCTTACTGTCAAAAGGAGTAAACGTGCCTGTGCTTTCCTCATCCCCCCTTTTTTTTAAACCACTAACACTGTCATTCATTCTGAATGCCAAGATTACAGAGAGTGAAAGAAGAGTGTTTATTCATAAGACCTTCTGAAAACAGGGAGGAAATAGGAAGCCTTGCATATATACTGGTAATCCCTCACCTCCTAACAACACTCATCTGCTCGGGAGAGAGAAGTGTTGTAACATCTGGCTCAATGTGGTGAGTTTTCATCTTCTGTTGGGAGGGCTGATGTCATGTAAGGAACAGAGGAGCAGGCTAACTCTTGTAAATGCGAGGCAGCAGCAGCGCTTATCCTGGGAGCCGGGGCTCATGGATCAGCTGAATGGCTGCCTGCGGCCCCTATGTGTTGATTCTGGCCCATTAACCATCCTATTAATCTTCAGAGAAGCTTTAAGGCCTGAGTGTTTTGGAGAGTGAATATAGGTGAGAATTTGCAGGTGTCATTCACACAACACAGCCATCTTCCCCGCTCTTTTCAACAAACGCCTTCCCCAGTCTATTAAAGCGCAGAAGGAAATTCTTTCCGCCACCTTTTACCCTCTCCGAAATCTCTGAGAGCATCAGGACTGTTAACATTTTGCAAGATAGCAGCACAGACAGAAAGGAAAAGCTTGGAAGAATCAGATGGATATTTGTTTTGGAAAATTTACCATTCAAGCCACATCCTTTAAGTTTTTTGAGTGTCACCACAATACGTGCTGCTGCTTGAGTCATCTCAGTCCCCTATCAACCAACATTTCAATTCTCCATAATATTCCATTCTATTCTTTTGGGAAAGAGCAGCATGCAAGGACGGGGCAATTTTAGGCAATTGGAAGGTTATACCATGTTTGACACCTGACTTCACTTTAGTAACACCTGCCTGAAGAATAATTAGCAGCCCACTTTTAAAGAAAGAACTTCCATGCGCCACAGATGGCATTTTTCATACCAGACAGGCAACGATGTATGTTGGAAGTGAGCCAAACTGTCTGCAAAAACTGTGAGAAATTCAAGACAGACATCTGAGTGGAAGGAAAGTTTTACCTTCCTCGACACCCCTTACACCTCCACCCCCTCCCCGGCCACCATTTGGGAACATCTGTTCAACCCTACCTCTATATATAATGCGCTTTATTTTTCTTATCTACCAATGCTACAAATTACAGGAGAAGGAAAGCAGCAGAGCGAGTTTCTTTTATATTGGTTATGAAACTTAGAGTTTAATAATTTAATGTGATGATTTGCCAGCTACAGAAATCCCATATTATAATACTCTTACTAGAACCAAGGACAGAATTTTCTTAACTGGCGAGCAATATGGGGTCCTCCACTCACATTTCCACAAAGTGGTCCTAATTTTCACTCTGTACTCAAAACTTTGTTGAAATCAGGATACCATGTGTCATAACGGAGGCACAAAGTCAACAGTCACTTTGGAAATTATTGGCTAACGTCTTAATCCTGGACTGTTCACTGATTTGTATGAACTTTTGTGTGTACTTTGGGCTACAGCCAAATCCCTGTGAAGTCAATCGTAATCTTTCCATTGCCATCTATAGGCTTTAGATGAGATCCTTCGCTTCCTTAGAGGAATCCTGACTTCTTCCTTGCAAAAATGTTCTATATAAAGGGAGTCCTGAGAACTCTTCAGTATATTGTCATCAGAATCAAATGTGTTACATAAACATGCTAAAATTAGAAAAGTAACAGCTCTGTGGTGTACTTAGTATCACTTAAGAAATAGAAAATTGTGCATTTTGTTTCCACAGTTGGAATGATCAGGTATATACCTGAGAATTATAGAAATACATCTACAACATTATTTAGTGTTGTAATTCCAAACTAGGGTGTTGGGGTTTTTCCTCCCCTCGTAGTTTTTAACTCTCTGAAATGCATTTCTGTGGTGATTGCATAAAATTTTTCTAAGGGCACTTTTCAAGATAAATTTTTAATTTGGGAGAATGCCCATTCCAGTATTTTCTCAGCTGTGCATGTGACTTTCTTGGCAAATAATGGTAAGCATTCAGAATAGGCATATTTCTAAAAACCCTGCAGTCCATAAGCCAACATAAGTAACATATACAGTGTCTATATAGTCGTGGTGACACTAAGGAAGAGAATGTGTCTCTAAATACTAAAAGACTTTTATAGATATTTGCCATGTCCATTGTTACGCATGGTTTTGGAGCACACTTTTATAACACAGAACCCATGATATTGTGAATCTGAAACTTGTTGGTCACTAATGTAAAATAGTATTTTACAAAATTTCTCTTAATGGATGCTAAATTTTCAAAATTTACAAATAAAATCCAAACATTAGTAGAAAAGTACTTATGGCTATATTTTCTCTCTCTCTTCAGAGAGAGAAGTGTATCTGTGGACTAGTAGTGTTGTTGGGCATTAGAACTGAATATTTAAATTCAAGTATATAACCTTGATAGATATAAATATAATAGGTAAAAATTTCTGAAGGATTCACATCATTACACAAAAATATTAAATCATTTATGGAAAGAACAGGGATTAAATGAAATGTTTTTTTCCATTCAATTAATCCTCTGAACAGAACTAATGCTATTTTATTTATTATTTAATGTTCTGGATCACATTGTTACACCTGCTGAACTATATCTTTCACTGGTGCTTTGAAGAACCACATATTTACTCTTCTTTTGTTGTGAATCTTGTTAGCAAAGGGCTCATGGTCTCAAAGGTTAGAAGATGTAGCCATAGAAACATGAAAATTACTTGAGTCCCTTGTTTATCCATTAAAAAGGCTATTTGAGAACTTACTTTTCCTTAAAAAATCTTTGGAGTCTGTCTACAGGCAAAAAAGGGGCCTATGGTTATTTCCTACTACAACTACTATTCAACAAGCTCTTCATTTACAATGCTTTTTCTGGGTCTTCTCTGTTTGTTGATACTTGCCAAGTCTACTGCCCAGGTCACTGTTTTCAACCGAATGAAAGTAAAATTTCAGGAAATTTCCTCAAGTAAGGAGTCATGACGGCTCAGCTGCCAGACAAAGGACAATGCACAACTTGAATAGAAGTAATAAATGGCTGAGAAACTTGTAATACATTTGCCATTTATACAGATGACTGTGATAACCTCTTGTTATGCCATATGGAGTATAATACTATGACTAACAGCAAGGGGCCTTAAATTACGTTGAAATTGATTCCTACACTGCAGTTTTCAGCTCTAAATTATGTCAAAAGAGTATGGGCTTAAAATGAGAATGAATAGAAATACGTAAAAGCAAATAAGCTCTAGTAAATCCTTATTAATCTGGGGTAATAATGTGCATCATCACTGAAGCCCTATGCCAGTTATTGCCAGCTATCGGCTACATTGCCTTTTTAAAATTAATATAGACATCAGGTTGGGTACAGAATTCTCCCTTTCAATCCACACTTATTACATAAGGATATTAAATTACAGTACATAATTGGTTAAACATTACTCTCTAAAATTTCTTGAATCTTGTAGCCGATCTTAAATACTGCATGTACTCTATTAAATACAAGCTCACCCAAGAGACATAAATTGACTGAAGCCAGGAAATTCTAAACGAAGGCTCAAGCTGACATTTTGTCCCAAACTTAATATAACTATGTTTCCTCGTAGCTACTAAGGGTGCATGTCCTAATGGTGTTTCTTTCTTTATTTCTACAAATAATATTATTGCAGCAGTCAGAGCCTTCACTTAAGAAAGTGGGACACATAAACTACCTTGGAACTTGAGGTGAAAAGACATAAGTATAGAATCCCTCCTTCTCATGCTTCCTTTTTGACTATTTTTTGATCCCATGAAAAGAAAGTGAAGAAAAGATAAGCAGCATTTAATGAAATTCCCAAACTACTTCCAATATGCGATTTAAGAAGTTCAGCCAACTTGTAATGGTGTTATTTTAACCACACCTCTTGAACTGCTGTAGTCAAATCTGAAAACAATGAAGCCATAATAATAATAATAATTAAAAAAACCAAATTAAAAAATTCAACAGCCATAAGGGAGGAGAAAGAAACCCTGCAAATAATATATAGACTTGTACTACAGAGATAGAAAAGAATCCTGATCATCCATCATGTCAAAAATTAAACTGTTAAACATCACTGCCTTTTGTCAATCAATTACATTTTCTGTGTGTTTTCTAAGAGTACATACTTCCATGTCTAGTTCAGAAATACGCTAACAACAGGACTTCAAAGACAGATGGACTCTGAACAGATACAATCTCAAAATTACTGTAACTCAAAAAATATACCATTAGTCCTCAGAAGCAGGATTTGTTGACAATAAGATAGAAAAGTTATTAGCTAGTATTTAATATCAGAAACTAATGCAGATAAATAAACCAAGCTAGGTTTCCTCACATTTCATTCTACCACCAAGCGCGTGCCCAATTTTGGCAAACAGCAATCCTACAGCTTGATTTTGTCCATCTGTTGAATGGTATACTCTTAGCTACACTGCATGGCTACACAGGCAGAAGAACCCTCTCTTAGCCTGCAGGCTTCAAGTTATAGTTCAAAAGCCTTTATCCATCGCTGTTTTCATCAACAAAATTATGCTCAGACTTTGACACAAAGTCCCAAGGTGTTACAGCAGATGATTGATCCCAGGGTCTCCCATGAGACAGGTTTTTGAGTAACTGGGGTATTCACAACAAGACAAAATATCGTCTGCTTTGATGAGTCCTGAGCAGACCCTCTAACCCACAAACTGGAGTTAAAGCACAGGGTGTTCATTGCTGCTCTGTGTGGCCTGAAGATGAGCTAGCTGAAATCTGGAAGAAGCGTGCCTCTACTGCTGTGGGGCTGCGCTCCTAAGTAAATTCCTTCAAGACTGTGGTAGGAAGCTCACTGCGCTTAGATGTTGTAGCTTTAACCTCTACCAGTGTGGGATCTCTGCACCATATTGTGCTTACCAATGGTGTACCCACAGACAGTTGTTTAAAGCCACCAGAGGTCTTTAAGTAATCCGGGAGGTTACTACATACGGTTAGCACTTTACAGCCAAATTCAAATTCTGAGCTGTGTTTACTGAGCAGGAGACAATCAATTTTGTTGGCCTTTTTTTTTTTTTCCCTGGATTATAAAATTACATAATTTGGTCCTGCATTTGAAGGTTCACTCAATTATCTGAGCAAAAATTCTAGCACTGTAAATCCATTTCCAGATGTTTCTCTCCCTTCAACCTGTGCTTTAAGTCTCAACAGACTCAGTTAAGACTAGGAAAATGGAAAAAGACTATCTTTCTCAACAGGAAAAAATTCTTCCTGGTAATGAGATTATTATGGCTCACAGATTGCAACCGTCACACATATTGGCTGCTCCCCCAGTGCAAATAATCCCAGTCAAATCACGGTGCTGCAAACAGAACAATACACCTCTCAAAACGCCTTGGGCAAGGAACCCATTGCCATTGCCAGTGCATTTCAGGTAATGTAAACAAAGCACTTCCATTTGTTCTGTAAAATGTCAGCTCAAAATTGGCTGATCCCTTCTCAGATTCAGTCTTAAACTTTGCATGAGAGACAGCAGCAAACAATTCTGCAAACCTGAAAAGGCATTTTTGGCAAATAGAGCGTTTAAAAGACAGGAATCTCCTGTCCCCTCTTAACTAGCAAAAAAAAAGTCATCTTATATTTGACTCTATGTTGTTCAAAGGTGCTATTTAAAAATTCAAGATGCAGGTTTTCAACTTTTCATTCTGCTTTTTCATTTTGAAATTTAGCTATATTTCATTTAAAAGGGAGAAACCCATCCGAGAATAAAAAGCTGTGGTCTGATGTACTGGGGTGGTTTTTTTCCTGCTTTGATAATCACCACCACCACCCAAAAAACTTACCCATCCAGCCACGAAATCAAAAATATCAAGTATTCACAAGTAGCTGGTTTACTTCTCTATCCTCCTCCTTTTCTCAGCAACTTCGTATGACAAAGGCATTTGACAAAGAACTAAGAAACAAAGGCAAAACCCCTTAACTGCTGGAATCAATAAAATGCTCTGAAGTCTTTAAAGAAACGAATTACCCATTGCTTGGATATTTTAAACTAAAATGATCGTGACAACAATTAGCGTGCAAGAAAGATCAAACCTACGATGGAAAGGATTTGGAAAACAGACGCGGAGTTCTTGATCGCATTTAACTTTTATGATGCCCTGCTGCTCCACAGAGCAGAGCTCCAGGGACTGCTTGCAAGCATTTCTTGCTCACTTTCTTCCACTCAGCTCCTTCTGTCACATCCACTCGGTTCAATTCATCTCCAAACTTTTCGGAGATCGTTTCTTTTTTTTCTCCTGAACAGCCTAATGAACAAAGGCATAATACAAGCATGCAACCCTTCCTGATATTTATTCCCTTTCATCCATTTCATCGAGGTCTAACAAAATAACCCTTTATATTTGCTCAAAATCTGGAAAAAAAAGGTTGAACAGGCTCTTGTTGGTTTTGGCTGAAGACATCATTAGCTGCTAGATGCCTTTTTCCTGCTGAAGGAAAGAGTTTCCCAAATGGATCAAGGTAGAAGGTTTATCCAAGATTAAAAGCCTAAATTTGAAAACATAGCTTTGTGTTGTCCATAAGTAAAGTTCTGAAAGACACGAAAAAGGCAAAGGTGCTTAGTGTTTTTTTTACTAAAAACACTTCAAGTTTCCTATGAAATCACTGTAGAGAGACCAGAATTATTTAAAAAGGATTATTTATTAAACATATTTCTTTACAAAGTACAATCAATGGTTTGCATTAAATTTTGGGTTTGGTATTTGCCTGTATGTACAAAAAAGCTTATAACAGAAAACGTGTCTTGATTTTACACACGGGACACAATACTGAGTTACCTTCATATTTTGATTTCTACCAACATAAGCAGTTGACAATAACTTTCAGTTTATCTGCTGGTTTGGTTGGGCTTTTTTTAAGCTCAAGATGAAGCAACAACATTTCTGCAGAGTGTCAGCATTTATCAATGTACTCAATTATGACAAAGTAGAAATGAATAATCCTTTGGGAAGCTTCCACCGAGCATGAGTGGAACGGGACATTTTTTGGCAGGTTACTGGACTATCCTTATGATCCTAAAAGTCATTTTTTTGCAGTTATAAGATAAGAAGAATTGAGGAGCTAGGTAAGTTTAATAATACCCTATTAGCAGCAGTTGATAGTAAATGCAACATAAGGTTTGTTTTGTCTGCCATACAAGGACGCGTCCAAGCAGACACTATTGTATTGTTCTTTACTTGAACAAAAGTATCTGCACGTATTGTATGTCTTTGGAAAAACAAAACAAAAGTAAAGAGACAAAAAGCCATTTATTGTCATGAGTGACTATTGCCATCAGCTAATATGAATGCATTGCTAAAATTAGTGAAGACAGGAAAATGCTGTAAGGTAAATATATACAGAGTTAAAATACATTTCTTATCCACTAGATAGTGATTTTGTGGCACTGTGGTTTTCAGAATATAACATCTGTTGAGAGCAATGTAATTTTCAGTGCAAGCTAAAGCAAAAATACCTGCCCGCTGTCATAAACATGACAAACAAATCTGGAATGTTCAAAGTAAGTTCGTCTTCCACTTCTCCACTCTTGAGGCACCTTTAAGACATGGCACTTACTGTAAACCATCTAAAAAATCAAGAAAAGCAGACACAATAAGCCTGAATTTTCCATAGCAACTTTAAAAATCACTGCCAGAGTCACTTGCATACGTAAACGATGCCTGTGTAAGGCTTGCCAGCAAAGCATCTTTCCTGAGAACGGAGCTGGGACACTCTCTGTGTATCATAAGTGTGCGTGCTCTGAGCTGTGGTCGCTGTCGTGGCTGTCGTCGTTCGCTAGTGAGTCCCCCGTGTGCTGGAGACCAGCTGCGCCGATGCCAGAGAGCTCGGAGGGGAGCAGCGTGCCCTTTTTCACATTCACCAGTTCCTTCTCCCGGGCGGCTGCCCCTTGCTGGCCCCCTTTTACCCGCTTCCACTTCATCCGTCTGTTCTGGAACCAAACTTTTACCTTTGTGGAAGAAAGACAAAACGAGAAAATAAAAGATGGGGGTCCCCGAGGGTAATAAAGATCTCTCGAGCTGTAGGACAGAACTTGAGTAGTTTTCTTTTTAACATGCAACGCACTGCCTTTTTGGCTGTATGGTAAAAAGCTTAACAAGCCTTCCCCGAGGAGCAGGCGATCCATCCAGTGTTGGACAGGATGAGAACCCTGGGGATGTGGGGATAACGACCACAAAGGAGGGAACGGGGTTATGGTGAGAAGGCAGCAGGGCTCTCTGCAGCAGTTTGCTCCACAAGGAGCTCCTCAGAGCCCTTTAGAAAACATCCAGCAGTCCACATACCCTTGAAAAAATGTATTAATGTCATTTCACAGGTGGAGAAACAGAGGCAAAATGGTACCCATCAAAGGGGGAGCGGAAAGAGCCTCAAGTATGAGAGACCCCAGTCTGCTGGCAGGGACCCACGCTGCTGCCCCTCTGCTCACAGCCCTATTAATTACCCTTCAAAGGAAGGTAGTTACTTCAGAAAGGAACTTGTACTGCAATGTTTGCACTGATTTCTGCCTTTGTTTCTGTTCCCTGGTGGTAAGTTTCAGGTGGAGCATTTTAAAAGCCCTTATTTATTTATTTACTTGACTTGCTGAAGTATCTGAAAGAGAATTTCTCACTGTCAAAACCTACAATTTCCCTCTCTGTTTCACAAATCTATTCAAATGATTCTAGTTGACTGATCCTCAATTTGGCTACGTTTATCCATGGACCATTTGACCCATGGTCAAATTTTTCAGACAAATAAATGCCCCCAACGCCAGAGGGCAAGTCATTTATAAATTTTAGTCAAAATCATCAAATAATTTCAGATGAGAATGGAAAAGAAATTCATAACATGAAAGATTAAAAGCGTATCTGTATTTAAGTCACATTAAACCCCAAGATTTCACTCCAGATGAAACTCATTTCCCCTCCTCTGTAGAAATATATGGGGGGGAAGTAAACCTAAATTATTTGCACAGTTCTAAAGTACCAGCACTGCGAACCACAAGGACTTTTTTTTTTCAACTGCAAAAGGAAAGAAGAAAACAAAAACAACAAACAAATAAAAAACCAAACGTTTGTAGCATCTGTCAAATGTATTAGGCCAGATCAAAGGCTGATTTCAAATCAACTTAAAGTATTGTCACTGAGAAGAACAATATGAATAGAAGAGTGTTGGTTTGGATCCATTTAGAGTTAAGGTTGCTAAAAAAACAACCCTGGTGCATGTGTGTCTGCACAGCTCTTCACATGAAGGTTCCACAGAAAAATAAACAATGTCTGCAACTTTTCACTCGGAAAGAAAGCGAGAGAGCTTGCAGTGTCGGTGTATCCTCCGCTGCTTTTAGCAGAATGTGTTTCAGAGTTTTAAAAGAAACAGCAAGGAACAGGCACAGCAGGACATATTGTACAACATGAGTAATAGAGCCACAAAAATGCTGTTTTGCTGAATCTGTCTTATACATCCAGGAAGCACTGCAGCGTTTAACCTTTACTGTCTCTTTGAATTTTACATTAAAATTTTACTACAATTGAACTGATAGTTAACGTCACTATCTGTACGTACGTGTGTGGGAGGGAAGAGAGGTGTATGTGTTTTTTTAATGCTCTATATTCCTGTGTGAGCTGTTAAAGCCAATCACTTGGGAACGGAGTGAAATGATTCCAGGTTAGTTAAGAGCCTCGAAGCACAGCACATCCTTTCCTTTAGTCAACTCATCAGAGCCAAAGAATCTGGCTTGTAAAGTGAAAAGGAGTGTAAAGGGGAAGGTATTTATTACCGGCTGCTGCGATGTTGGGAATTATCCTAACTGGGTCGTGTATCAGAGGTGTCCACAGGAACAGCGTCTTCCAAAGGGTACACCACTGGCAGCTTCCGGGGGGTGGGAGGGGAAGTTAAGATGTCTTTTTGTTTATATTGTGTTTTGTTGGTTGTTTTTTCTGCTGTTTTATTTTTTTAAGGAAATGAAGTTTCTCTTGTAAAACACACAACCAGACAGTGCAATAGATGCAACTGCAGTCATGATCTGAACATAAAACATAATGGACTTTGGCTTCAACCCAGTATTGCAGAATATTATCACTCTTCTGAGGAAAGGGGCCAGAGGATTTTATTCAATAAGAAGAAATGATAGGCTCGGAGTGATGCTTAAAAGATCTAAGCAATTCTCTGGATATCTTTATGTCCTTGAAAATTCAAGGAATAAATCACAGCACTAAAAGTCTAAACCAAAATAATGTGTACAAAAAAGTGGATTCAAGAAAAATAGCATCCATGCATTTGAAGCGAAAATGTCCATCTACAACTTGGATTCAACCCACTGTAGCTTACTGGAACAGGAGAAATCCAGGCAAACCACCGTCCAGGTGCGTCATTTCATTTTTGGACGCTTGAGGAACGGAAGCGAATACTCCCAGAGTCCCTGTCAGAGGCTGCTCTGGCTGGGCCAGGCGTGAGCAGGACGATTGCTGCCCACCTCCTGGTACCAGTGCTCCTTTCTCTTCTCCTCCCACAGCCAGAGCTAAACTCTCACATCTGCTGACTTGACTTGTCTGAGTCCAATTTGATAAATTATCCTTTTTTTATTCCCATTTTTTTCTTACAATGTTTTGTGGCTGCTACTTTTTATAATGCAGGTCACTTCACAAACCCTTGGTTGATAGCCGTGTCTCTCCCTGATGATTAAACCCAAGAGAACTAAGCGGTACCAGCCTCCCAGTAATGAGTAGCTTGAGGACAGGCTGGGGTGCAGCTCTTCATTCAGCTCACCCACCCTCAAAGGGCTGAGCCTCAGCCAGTGTCTGTATCATTCGTCTAAATCAATTAAAGGATGATAACTTCCCTTTCCAAGAATAAGCCCAAGACACATTTATGAATTCTTCAGAGGATCCAACGTGCACTGCTATGTCCACACGTGACCCACCATCTGGGAAACGTGGCATTTAAGGGCTAAAAGCAGCCCAGCTGCCTTTGCATGCTCTCTCTTGGGTGGAGGGGAAAGAGAGTAACCCTGGCACTCCCATAGGAAAATACATACCACTGACTGGCATAGAGCCTGTCAGGTTTCCCATAAAGAAAAAATAGTGACAATTTTTAAAAAGGTAAAAAAAAAAGCTTTAGGAATTTTTGTGACTGGCTTCAAATGATCTGCACCTGGTTTACTTAGAAAATATCAAAGAAGAAACTTCTTTATCTGGTTTGTCAGACATTATTTTCAAAACCTAGAAATCAATTATAGTTAAATTTTATTACTGAAAAGTTTATGCATTTATTTTGACATAATTTGGTGCATTAACGTACAGAGGGACTCTTACATGCGGGACTATGTTAGGTATCTTTTATATATATTTATTTATGTCCTCCATTATTAAGCACTGAACTCACTTTTGACCTGATCCAAAGCACACTAATGTCAGTGTGAATTTTTCCACCGAGTTCAATGGACCCTTGATGAAGTCTTTAACGCTCATGTGCTAATAATATGAGACAGGTCCTTCACTTGTTATTTCCTCTAGAGATCAAATTCAGATACTGGAATTCTGAACTTCCTTTGGAGCTGAAGAGTCAATTATGGAGGGTATAGTTGTTACTGATATGTGATCCAGCTATATTTTAGTAATGAGAAGGAAGTGAGGCAAACTTTGCATGAAGCACTTTAGAGTGTCAGTTTATCTGGATTCATGGAAAATCTCTGCTTTTCTAACACGCCACTATTTGAAACTTCAAGGAGTTGCACAAAACACGCATCAGAACAAAACACCCTGAGAAACAAAAAGGAGAAAGGAGAGAGAGGAGAGAGAAAGCAAGCAAGCAAGAGACAGAGCGAGTGAGAGGAAGAAGAGAATGATTGAAAGAAAATAAAGAAAAAAAAAATAAAGGAGAAAAAGCCCTTACTGAGGTGAACTTGAAAAACTCATTAATATTTTCCAGTGAAAGAACTACCTTTTACCATTTACAACACTTGCAAAAATTATATCCCTTTAAAATAAAAACCTACTATGACAAACTTGATACCATAGATTTTATGAAACTTTTTTCATTTTGTTTTTCAAGTCTGAGTTAGCTCAGGCAGGAGCTGAGAGTGCTCACTACCTCCCAGAATCAGATCCTGATTGCCTACTATTTATTAAAATGCACTCCCTCTTCTCCACCCTTTGACTAGCACAACTTTAATGTATAGAGCAAGCATATGTATGTACAGAAAACAAAGGAAGTGGAGGGAAATGAACTATATTAAAGATGATGGTAGCATTAACAGCTGTTTCTAAATCAGCACTTAGGAGCCAGTCTATTGAGCACATCTGCTTACTGGCACGAAAGCACAGCTTCTTTTCCCTTAGTCAACAAGTTGTTTAGCATCTGCATCTCCACATCTGATGATTAGACTGTTACTTAAGATACGAGTAAATGATTTCACATTGAGCATCTCCTGATGTACAAGAGAAATGTTTTTGCTGTGACCCATTTGTTTTAAGGTCTGCTCTGTAGGAATCATGGGAGGAGATTCAAAACAAGGAGGCTAACATTGTTAGCATCTACATTACTAAAGTAATCATGATATACTTATGATATACAGGTCCTTAGGCTTCAGGACCACACCGTGTGGTGTCTTGCATATATATCTTTAATGCAGTTTCATGATGTGGATTAATTTAATTCCAAATGGGCACATCACCTAAACTTCTGATTTAACACTCCTTCAAAAAAACCCTTTGCTCACGTTTACTTTAAGAGTAGTTGACTTCTATCGTGTTTTGTAGAATGCAGGTACTTCCTTTTGACATGGGATTTTAGCATTCTGTACTGAGAGAAAAAACAAACCAATACCTTCCATAATTAGTATTTCCTAATAAAGACATTCTTGTCTGAAAAAAATGAAAGCCTGACTGAAATCAAACTACCTTAATTACACCTTTAAGAAAAAAGACATCTCTCTTTAAAAAAGCTCTTTTCTGAAGTGATTCTTTCCTAAAAGTGCGTTTCCTATTCTAGGTTTTGGTGGCATGAGTCCCAAATGAGATTAAAATTCGAGGCCTGATATCTTGCAAACCTTAAAAATTAGAAACAGGAGCACTGTGCCAGTTAAAACTGTTATTTTGCTATAAGGGGTGTGTATTTCTAAGTACGAGTCTTTGAAGTTAATATTCCAGATTCCTTGTTTTATTATACCTAAATGATGTGTCAGGAAGACATCATCAAGCTTTCTGAGCGTTCTACCCCTGATCAGCCATTGTCCATTTTCTTTATCATTATTTTTTTAACCTGCCAATTGACTTTCCTGTAATGCAAACATATGGATAACAAAAGAATAACTCTCTGACTTTTCAAAATTTTAAAAAAAAAAGTTTACTTCTCAACTTTCTGTGGCTCTGAAAACATTCCTGTTCTTTTTAGATAGTACACTTCTGCTGCCAAGTTTTAAAGAAAGTCAGGGCTGAACTTTACAGAAATCACTGGTGTTATACAGCTGAAACCTACCTTTTTCATGTAGAGAGAGAGCATATTTTCATGATCATTTATTCAACAAACTTATAAAAGCAAAGAGGAATATAAAACTGTGAACATTTCTTTTCCTATTCTAGATTATGCATATATATATATGAGGGTTGGAAGAATCAAACCTATTACTTCAAAACATTTACAGAAATTATAGTCAGAGTTATCAGTTCAGTAACTAAAGATACCATGAGATTTTAAATAGTTCAGGTGAATTTCAGTCATGATGGATAAATGGGAGAGTAAGTTAAGGTAGTTTTATTAAATTAAACTTAATTTTCTTCCTCATATGATTTAAAGGAATTCCAATTTCTATTCCAAAACAACTCTCTTAAAAATCTTAAATATATATTGAGCTTAAAGCCAGTTTAAATATATTTGAGTATTAAATGTCTTCTTAGTTATTGTGAAATATTATCAAAACACCTGAATTGGAGAAAATTAACTTTTATTTGGAAATTAATGAGTAGTACCAGAACCTTCTGATTAAAATCGCTGGTGTCACCTGCTCGCTGATTTAAAGCAATCTGCTCCGTGTTACGTTACAGGACTTTGCACTGAACACACACCAGGACTTTGCAGCAGCTGCTGAGAGAAAGGGGAGGTTTTGGCAGGTGCACAAAGGACAGCTGGAGCTTTTGGCACCCAGGAAGGTGTAGGAGTGAGTTCTGGTTTTTCGTTACATAGAAGTCAGTTGAGGTTTGGGTACTGCTTAGGTGATACATTCTCCTTTCTACCTCCCACGTTTAGACAGGGATGGAATAGACATTATATTTCAGAGGAGAGCAGTGATTGGAATATTTCATTCCAGTTTCAGAAGTCTTTGAAAGCACTCAGTTTTCCTCCCTCTACTCCACCCAAAGAGCTGCCACCTTCACCACCAGCATCTTCAAAATTAGTTTAAGGATCAAACAGCTAACCCTCCCTATTCAAAACCACTCTTAACTAGGCTTTAACATACCTTAAGCAGAATTGGACACACTATTTCAGGTTCCTTTCTGCTGCTGGCTTGTTTACATAATCTAAGGAAGTATTTTTTGTAAAATTAGTCTCTCTTCTTGGTCCAGGGGCAAATAAAGGCAATCTGTGGGGCTGCTGCTAGAACCCCTTCTTCTTTAATCTCCTATATCGTTTTAGAGTCTACCTTCATCCCATTTCTTTGCTTCTCTATAGAAATCTACAAAAGAAGCACATGGTGGAAAAATAATTTGTGGGGAAGGTCACCTTCAGCTAAACTTTGTCTCTTTGTATAGACATTTACCTGGGCAGACTATTCACATATTGGGCATTTTATTGCATGAGAAAAAAATTCTAACATGCATCATTCTGCACGGATTTTGCACAGGTCAAATGAGCGTGAAATTTAGAAGATGGTGGGTATTTAAGACTGGCTTTTGGCTGAGTATGTTGATGCTTTTTCCTGCTATAACTTTAGTGCAAAGAAACGCAAATGTCAAGAAGCAGGACTCAGCAGAAAGCAATCTCTGACTACTGGCCCCTGACAATCCTCCAGGGGCCTTAAGCTATGGAAGCCACCTCCCTGCCCAAGTAAGAAGCACCCTCATTTGTATTCACTTAAACTAGTTCCACAGTTCATGATTTCAAATCTGGAGGGGCCTTTTTGAAACCAAAGAGAGATTCTATATTTTGCAATACCCTGCATCAAAAAAACCCAACAAAAAGCCTCTCCTTTATTCCATGTGTTCATTTGTACCTTTGCAATACCATTTGTTTCTCACTGATTTTGTCCCTCTCTTTTTTTAAAGTGACCATAAACAACAAACCTACAAAATCTATATCCTTAAACAGGGGATGCAAGAAGCAGCATCTTTTTTGACTTGTGTCTAAGAAAGGGTAGGGGTAGGGCAGGGCAGCACTTTGTGAAAGCAGCCGTATAAGCTGCTAATATTTCTGTAGTTATCACATATGCTGCTTGGCACAGACAGAGGTTTCTCCCCACCCAGAACCTCATGGGGCTTCCCTACAGGTGTAGGGTCCAGTCACAACTAACAGCTTGAGGCACTGGGATCTTTGCACATGGAATTGCTTGTTTGAACTTAAAAAAAAAAAAAAAAAAGAATTATTGGACAAATTAAAATTATGCCTGAGCTATATTTAAGTTTGCCAGGAGTATTCTTTCCCAAGAAAGAACAAACTGAGTTAAGCACAGTAACTCTTGCTGCTGGTATTTATATTGCTCAAGACAAATATAAAAGTATTAGCGAGCTTTATTTTATTAAAAGTGTTACTTTAAATAAAACAAACAATCCAAAGGATTTCAAGCGACAGGGGCTCATTATTCTAGTGTGTGTAGACAGCGCTTAGCACATGGAAGCTTGGAATGAGCAGCTGCCCTTTGGAGAAGACATGAGAGCACAATAAATCAGACAGATATGGCCTGTCTTGTCAATCTGCTGTCTGATTTTGTCTGAAATTAAGCAGAGGAATAATTTCATGACCTAACCATAGAAATCTAGCTTCCTAAAGTAGGACACTAGTCATGTAGTGTGAGGTATGGAGAGACATTTACTCTTCCAGAGGTGGTTCAGGGCAAACATCTAATTGAGAATTGAGGAACATTGTACTCCCTGATTTTTCACCCAGGTGACTAAAGGGAGATATTCTTACCTGATAGTCAAGTCTAAAATTGCAGTAATGGGCCCCTCCTGAACTCTGTGTTGCTGAGAAGGTTTGTAATGTTGTGATGAAGGATGGAGGTAACCAGACCTTGAGGAAACTTTTCTAATGGAAAACTTCATTGATTATTTGTATGGTCCCAAAAATGCAGTGCTGCAGTGTGGGTTATGGTACTAGACCAATATTGCCCAAATGCATTCAGATAATAATGCTGCTTGCTTCTCTTTCTGGTAGAAAAAAACATTAGAAAAGCTTCTTCCTTTGTCATTCATCCCGTGTCAGTGCCACATACGTGGAAACCAACCCCAGATGCATACTTCATTTTGACAAATGCTTGTCCTTTTTTATACAAAATCAATGGCTTCATGACTTTTATAAGGGACTGGTGACTTCTGGGCGGGTATTGGAAATTAAAGTTAAGGAGAAATAAACCTTCTCATTGCCATCAGCAGAATTTAATCTGACTAGGTGGGATTTTCCGTTTCTGTTGGCAAACAGAAGCGTTACATATTTGGACTGTTTATTCCGGTAACCTTAGCTAGCCAGCAGAACTGCAACATTACTCTTTTGATTAGCTCCATGCAAAAAGATCTTATGAGGTGGAAAGATCTCCTACTCTTTCTATATTTGGCAGGACCAAGTCCATAAAAATGTCCATTTTGCCACGCCTCTGATACCCCACTGCAGCTGCTTCCTCTCCCCATCCCACAGCGAGATATTAAAAAGTTTGCATGGAACCTTCTCCAAGTTTATCTGGATGCACAAAAAAGCCAAGAATGGGCTTGTCAAGGTTACAAATATCTAGGGAGCTAAGATAGTTTTTAGTCTAACTGGCTCTTCAAAATAAAATAGAGGCCTGCCAGCTGAAAATTATTAACTGCTGGCTGAGCAGGGATTGTGAGCACA
>VZTM01036047.1:9008-22540 GCA_013400555.1 Jacana jacana
CCAGTCTATCCAAGTCCCTCTGTAGAGCATCCCTGCCCTCATGCAGATCAACACTGCAACCTAAATTACTGTCATCTGCAAACTTACTGATGGTGCCCCCAATATCCTTGTCCATGGCATGGCATTGCATTGCATGGTACAGTATGCAAAGGCCAGCATACTAGCAAGCAAGTAAAACACACAAGCCTGACCTGACATGAAATAGTTTCCCTCACCAAATGAGACTGTGTGTTAGCAATACAACTTTGGAAACATTATTGTCTCTTTTCTAGGGAATTTTGAAATTGGTGTCTCTTAAAGGCCTACTGCTCCAATTTTCCTTTTTAAAGCATGACCTCAGTGTTCACAGGCAAGAGCCTTTTTCTCGTATTCCTCTGATTTGTTCATGCTGTGCAAGTCAAGGTAATTAAGGGATTTATAAAGCCTTGGCACGTCAGCGCCAGCCTGAAACAAACTGAGCATGTATACTGAGAGACTCACACTGTGTAAATGTTTTTTTTCTCTTGGTCAAAGACCCTCTCTATGTTTCAGAGGATGACGTGAAGGCACAGCACGAATCTCGGCGGTTTCCTCTAGAAAACCACGAGGAGGGATCGATACAGCATTTACCCACACGGGGGCGCATGCGAGCAGTAAGGATGACGCGGTCGCCGAAGTATTTCGGGGAGCAAGACCCCGGCAGATAAAACCCCACCTCCAGGTGTTTCCACTGACTTCACCTAGCATTCGGTGCGAATAAATGCCACCTTGTATTTCTCGGTATGTGTTCTAAACAACGCGGACATAATCATGCTCAAACTGTAGTCACTTATGGCTGGGACCGAAAGGATCTTTACTTACAACAGGAAGGTGAAAGATCACCTGGATAAAATAATAAAAGTAACAAAAAAACCCAAACCAAACCAAAACCAAACACAAACAAACAAACCAACCCACCTGCAAACCAAAAAGGACTGCACAAAAGGAAGGGAGTGTACAGGTCTGACTTCCTTAGGGGCTTAAGGGTATAGTGGTCCATGAGGTGCAGAAAGATGCTCCAAACCCTTTAGTGTCAGATGTATACTGCTGCAGAAAGGAAGTGTTCCCATAGCACCTCGTTCAGAAACAACAACGCAGCAGATAACTCATCTACAGAAGATATTCCCCTCCTTGATTTCTTACAGAAAACACATAGTGGGTCTTTCAAATAACCCACTAGGCACGAAAGCCTGCCATCTGTAACAGGCAGAGAAAGTGGCTCTAGAGCAATAGCATCCTGCAAAAGTATTAGTTGTTGAAATTTATGGAAGAAAGAAAGAAAATATGTTTGAAACAGCTTGAAAATTAGGTAAGGTCTATTGGTTTTACAGTGGCTTGAGCTTGTGCTCTTCTGAGCTTGAGCACGTTGCTTAAACTAAGAAGACATAAATGAACTATTTTATGTTGGAGAACACTACAAGGTCATCTTGAGCTATCTCACAGACAGAACATATTTTTAATCCCTTGATGTTTTTACCTGACCTTGGAGATAAGAGAAGAATCTCAAGAGGAGCTGCCAGTGGAGAACGGGTTTTTGGTTATGAGAAAATTTTCATCCTTCTTGATTGGAACCCCTACAAAACAGGAGACTTAAGCTAAAATATTACAACAATTCCAAGGGGAGGACATCAAAGTCTCTTCCTTGTTGCTTAGTAATCGGTAGATAAAGGAAAGCCTTCTATTATTTCAAAATTAGTGGGAGAATTAATTTTGACTAGCTGAAATCCAGGAGATGTTACATTCAAGAGCCACAGAGCTATGCCTTTGATACTGAAGCAGTGGTGAATACTTAAGATGTGCGTTTTCTTTGGTTACATCTTCTAATATGCATTCATTCAGCACATATTAGAGGTTGATTTGAAGCCAAGACAAAGTTTTAAGTAAGATATACTGATAAGTGTTTTGGTTTCACCTCTTGTTTTAACAGACTAAAACCTGTAGGGAAAGAATCACACAAGACTACTTCAGAGTCAAAAATATAAATTAGTATTTTCTATTTTGACAGAGTAAATAAGGGAAGTCTAAGTTGTGCAAATTGCTGAAGACTACATCCATAGTGTCTAACCATGCAATCAGTTCAGTAACTTTTTGCTTCCGATGTTTCCAGACGTCTCACAGACTGTAAGGATTAATGAAGTTACAATTTAGCTTTTGAATAATATGAGTAAGGAAACACTTTACAAATATGTTGAAACTGTCTGGATCTTAGGAACTGTTCTGGGATAAACTGCCATGAGGGTTAATGGCTGTATCTCCTACAGATGTCATGAATTCATATGATATTCTTCAGTTACATTTTGAAAGAGCATTAACAGTTGCTATTTCCTATGCAATTCCACCAGGCTATTTGAGGGCAGTATAACTATTTGGTAACAGTTCCATCCGGCAAAGGGATTGTAAAAATATGCTGCATATCAGAAAAGTTTTGATTTCAGTGTATAGCAAGGAATTTCTGTGAAGTAAGAACTGCATTAACAAAACTGGCGATTGGCCACAATTGACTTTGTTCTGGTTGCTGCCACCTGTTACCACCTGCAAGACCAATTACTCCTAAAAAAGGCAGAGTACCACTTGTCCCACTGATGTCCCCAGCAGCCTCTTGTGCAGGTACAGAATATACAGCCCCCTCTCAGATTCATGGTGCAGGTCATTTCTGTCATTCCTACTTGTTATAAAAAGGTGAATCTTACAAGTCAAGTGCTGCAGCAAATTGCTCTGATACTTGGACAGAGAGTTCCAGTTTCCTACTTCACTTCATCTGCTCCAAGGCTTTCACACAAAGCATAGCTGTCAGCTAAGTCAGACAGAAAACCCAAGTGAGGGAGCAAAAGGGTGATGGAAGGCTATTTTCTCTCCCCCAAACATTCCACTAACATCTTTAAATTAGAGTCCATTTTAAAAAACCTCCTTTGTTGACATCTTTGGATGAACCATCACTGTAATGCTATCAAAGTTGCTGTGTCCTTGGCCTTCAGGCAGGTATGCAGGGAGGAGGGTACAATGCTTTCCTCCCTCATTCCTTGGCAAAAGGATTAAGACTCTCTGACCTCTGTGTGAAAATTTAGAGAGTTAAAACAGACGCTTAGTATGTGTCCTAATCACAGGCAGCAAGTAAGTATTTGATTTGTTAAAGGTTTTGTGTGTGGTTTTCTCTTTGATAACTCCAAAATCAAAGCTTCTCATTTCTTGGGAACTCACAACAGCAAAAATTCAACATTGTACATTCCACAGCAGCGAAGAAGACAGGCATCAGAGTACAGAAATAACTAGCATGGGGCTAATAGTCAAAGTATGTGTAAGAACCAGAATCAGAACATGTATTATGAAGCACAAAGGTTTCAAAACGAAGATATTATGATTAATTTCTTAAAATAAGACAAAGTAAAACTAAAAGCTAGAATGAAAACTCTATACTTTACCCACAGTTTCTTTTGCTAGCAGGTGTTTTTTTTCTGCCGTGATGCTGTGGCAAGTTACAAGCTATTAAGCAAGGAGTATGAAAGCAAAATCCTGTCTGTGCATGATTTCCAGCATCAAAACCAGAGATATTGACCTAATTGCTACCTTAAAGCTTTAGCTCATTTCCTTAAGAGCACTAATTCAGATTTTACAGTTAGCAGGCATTTCTAGTCATGGGCTCGAAAAGAGGGAGTAAAGCAAATAATCTGTAAAATGTCACATACAAGAAATATTACTGGATTTTCCAAAAGTTTTTAAATAACTTTCAATAATGCATTATCAGACCGTATTCAATACTCATCTCACTAATATTGTATGTTACACTGTCTTTGAAAGTTCACTGAGAATTACATTTTGGTTTTCACTCACTATAGCCCTGAAGTGAAACTATAGGTAGCATTACATGAAGAGTCAGAAATTAAGCTAAAGCTTCAGCCGAGAGCTGAGCTACAACACAGAAACTCAGCTCCAGCTAGCCCTTCAGTCACCAGGCATCTTTGGCCCCAATGGAGAAGAAGAAAAAGTAGTTTCTTTGTCATCCATGATAGAATGTGGCATTCCTTCTTAATTTTAAATTTCTACTTCAAGACAGTTTATTCAACCTTGTTAAACATGATAGTGGAAACATGTGGATGAATTAGTCTATTTGCACTTGGCTGTAGGGTGAGCATGAGAAAAGGTCATTTAGAGGCTAATGAGTTTTCAGTGCTGGAAAGGGTTAATAAATGTTGAGTGGTTTGCAGTGAGGAAGGGCCATGGAGAGTGCAGCAAAGACACTTCGCGGGCTGCTATCCTTTTGGCAATTACTGCTACGACGTATGTTCCTAAAAGCCAAAGGAAAGACTTTTTTAATAAGAGGCAACTAACAGGAAAACGTTTGATGCTGTTGTCTGCCAGGACACTGCCTTTCTGAGGAAGAAAATGCTGATGGTACTAGGAGAGATTTATTGCCACACAGACCACGCATTGAAACAAAGCATTACCCTGTACACTTAAAAAAGAAAATAATACAGATAATCTCATTGCTGCATTTCAGAAAAGGAAGGGGCCCCTAAAGAGGCCCTTAAGAGGCCTCTGGACAGGAGAGCTGCTTTTCCAGTCTCTCCAAGTATGCCTGCCATTGGGGTCACCATCCATGACTGACTGGTTGTCTCCTCTGTAGCAGATTTGTTACTGCAGGTGTTCGCAAAAACCAACAATAGGGTTGAAGGGTCTCTCATAATCAGTACATTTAATCTGATTTGAAACCATGGGCCTCCCAAACTCAGACAGGCGCCCCCTCATCAACCTCACTTTGGCGTAGGAAGAGCTCTCTCTTTGTTGCCACATTGGGATGAGTTTGTGGCTGGATACATGGGCACCTCCACATGTTTGGGCAGCAGCAGAGTCTGGAGTCTCTGGCTTTAACACCATAACTGAGCAAGCCAGAAACAAAACGAACAGCCTTGCTGGGCAAGAGAAAGCAAAGAATAGGTGCTACTATGAGATTTGTACAAAGGAGTTGCTTCCACTGAAATACCAAAAAAAGGTCATGAGAATTTATATAAAGAAAAACTACACACATGCTGCTGAGGATAAAGGCAGCCATCATCTCAAGGATGATGCTTTCAAAAGCTGTGCTCAGTTACCTGCATTTGAACACCGAGGATTTATTTGAAGAATCTTCCTTATGATCACTTTTCTCTGACAGGAGATAACTTCAGTGATCTCAGTTTTCAAATGTATTCAAATATTTGCTAATAACCCATAAGCTTCCCTTCCCAAGCCCGGGTGCTGAAGAGGGTTCCCACTCCAAGTTACCTGCCCGGCTCCAGCGTCTGCAAAGGGGTCGGGGACTTTGGTTTTGCTGCTTGCACAGCAGCTGCTGAATACACCCGGGCTGCCATCAGTACGGTGGGCTCCACGCTGCAGCAGCTGCACATTAGCTGACACAACTTCCTTCCAACACAGACACGAATGATTGCATGCCATGTTCCAGCTGAATCACAGCTCTCTTCTCCGGGAGCAGCCCACAGCCCATGTTCCATTTCACTTTCTGAATGTCACTGGGACTTTTGGCCCTTACGGGGCCAATGCTGGGAATGTAACTTAAAGTCTTAATGAACATTTTGTTAAGGCAGGCAACCTGCAGGCTGAGGTGCTTCATCACTTACTTTTCCACACTTCCTAAACGACAGACACAGCCCTTCAAAAAGAAGCCTCTACAGTTAACCAGGAACATACCCTGTTATGAGCCATTTCAGTGCAGGGCATTCCTGTGAATCGTTAAATATGTTCCCACATATCGAACCAATACACAGACATAAACATAGCACCATTCAGCAACTTTGCACTCTGTCTGTTCCTTCCCGTGTCTCTCTGTGTGCCTGGCACTGCGCTCGAAATTGCTACCCAGTGAAAACAGACATGTAAAGATTATGCTTCGGTCTGTGAGTGGACAAGTTGTCACAGACATCAAGTGGGCTTGAAGTTTCTCATGTAGCTGTTAAATCCTTAAGCAGCAGAGGAAAGACCAGTCCCTTGCAGTTTACTACTAGAGATTGAGTCACTCTCTAAATGTTCACAGTAACTCAGAGCAACCCTAAGTAAGTTGCCCAGGAATGAGAATATTTGTTGCTAGAGGCTTAGCAACATTTTGACCTTTTGACCATCATTTTGACCTTTCCTATGTCTCCTTGTACTTCTGCAGATTTACACTCATAATACCAGACTCTGTACAAATTGTGCAAATAGCAAAATGCAGGTTCTTTCTTCCATTTCCCTCTGGGTGCTGTTGCAAAGGCTTCCATTCTGTATGTCTTGGTTCAGGTGATCTATTTTTCAAAGCTTATAATTCCAGCATACAACAGCAGGGATCAGGTAACCATTACATTAATGGAGTTTCATGTTGCTTATACTGCTTCAGATGGAACATCGCAAAAGGAAAGATCATCTTTGCTATGAAACTATTCAGTTCTGTCCAGATACAGTCCCGGAAGCAAGTAAGAATCCCCCACTGAAAGTGAAACCCAGGATTTTGCAGCACAAAGTCCACCACATATTTCATCAGCCCATATACCTTGGGTTGGAAAAAGTAAACTTTGACTTGGTGCTGTGCATGCTAAATATATATCTATACATCTACATGTTAATCTTTATCTTCCAAATCAGAGGATGGGAATAAAAATAGAGGAACAAATAAAGGCTGCAGGATCAGTAAACTGGTCCATTGTTAACATAATTACCTCAATTTATTTTTTTTTTCTCAAACTGTTAGCACTCCTGCAGATTCTGACTATCAGATCTTTCTTATTTTGATGCATTGACAAATGTTTTCTTCCTACATACTCTAAAACTTTGGGGCAATACTCCATGCTGACAAGGCATCCTGAGTAGTCCTATTGTTGAGTAAATCAACCAATGACTCCATTAGTAAATGCATTCAACAAAGTACAGCTCAGTAGAGGATTTGTCCTGACATTTGTCACTGAAATAACTTGCCTAATTTCATTCTGGGCATGCAAAGTTGAAGCAAATAAAGCTAATCATCTTAGCATGGTGAGGCATCTGGCAGAGAAGTAGAAGCAGTGGCTGTACCAGTTCCATTTTTTCCTAGAAGAGAGCGAGAACAAGCAACTGCAAAGGAAAAAAACCAAACCCTCCACACACCCAGAGACACCACTGGTGTTGGTGAAGTGCTCACAGCCATTAAAGGACCATGCAGCATTCCTACAGAAGTGAACAACAGCTCACCAGAAGTGGGGGTTTCCAAACTAAGAGGTACATCTTGTTAATGGTAGACAAACTTCTCCAAAGTGATAGGCAAAACTCTGTTTGATCAACTTCAGGTTTCCTCCTGCTGCACATACACATAGCTGTCACCTCTCCCAAACACAGTTCCAGAGAAAACTCAGGCTGGGAACAATTCCACGAGGTGAGGCCAACAGCTTCAGCTTTCTGATCCATGCAGAAGTCTCTGTGAGGAAAAGCACATTTTATTTACAAGGAATCGCCTGAGAGATCAGCTTACAGAGCAGTTATTTTATAGATCAAAGGAAAAACAAGGGACATGTGCCAGCAATTAGAATTACTATCTTCTGAATTATGTGGTATTCCAATAAACAGGTCAAAAAAACCCTGTGAGAATAGGTCCTATGCTGACTGCAATGGTTATCTGAAAATTATTTAAAAATAAAACTAAAACCACACCAAAAAAAGCTTTCAAAAATAAAAGTATAAGCCGAGCAAGTTGTAAGATCTAATTAGAAGTTCAGGAGAAGAGAAATTCAAGGGAAAGTGAGAAACCTTGTTTATTAGAATAAACATAATGGCAGCCCTAGCACACAATGAAAGAATATCAAGTACCAGCAGGCCTGTGTCAAATATAAACCAAAATAATTTATTTTTTAAAGTCAGTTAAGAGTAAGTCACAATGAAACAGAGCAAAAGCAAGCCGTGATGCTAATGTTTGGAGCATGGGCCTAAGCCTCTGAATATTCCATATGGAGAAATATTTTTTGGAGCAGGAGAAGCAAATTTGAAAGACAAGCACTGTCAGATAGACAGGATCAGAACTGAGTAGGACAGCTACACACTACTATTAGTAATTATTCTTATTAAAATAAACCCAGAACCTTATCCACTAGGATGTTATAAAACCGGTGTTTTGAAATGCTAGCATGGGGTTTCTGCCCATGCTCAGGTTGAAAAAAAAATAATCAGTCTACAAACAGTGGTAATAAAATGGGTGTTAAAAGTAATCTAAAACAAGAGGAAAAAAATAAAACAACAAACCCCAAAACCCAGTAGAAGCTGGTAAAAGAGTTTTCTTTGTTACCTAGCCGACACTACAGGATTATAAAATACTACTTCTCATTAAGCCAAAGGGACCGTGTATCCACTGGCTCCAGCGGCTATCATGATAATAAAAAGCTGCCTCGGGCTATGCAGTGATTCCAATCAGACACTGTGCAGGCACAAAGGTCTGCCTACCGGGATCCAGCTGTGAGCTGGCACTTGCAAGCATGGCCTGTGATAATGCCTGGCAGCACCCCCAATTAGCTATTCACCACCACTTTGCTGCTCCTGAGCTCTCAGCCAGCATCACCTTCCAGGCTCTAACCTGGGCCCTCCTGGACTTCAGGTTTCTGTACATTCTCCCCAGTCTTAGTTTTTTACAAAATCTTTTCTTGAGATTTGGATAGTGAAGCTCAGCTGTCTGTGCTTACAGACCTCTTCCACAATTTTCTGCAAGCAAACAAGTTTTCTTCAGAAGCTGTTAATTTGGCTTTTGCAGCTAAAATTTTTGATGCAGAACAGGAGTCAGCAGGTCCTTACCACTGGTCTCACACCACCAACTCCACAGAGTTTAACTGCAAATTCACAGTGAGAAGGCAAAACAGCTGAAATGAGACAAGCAATCTGACATCTACCTCTGGAATCGCCCCGTCAGTCGAGACCTGTATAGTGTGCAGACAGACCCACTTTAGGCTTTCCTCTGAATTACTGACCTGTGGCTGGACAGGAAGCTGTCCTTAAACAAATACCTATATCCCATCCTCTGCTTTATTATTTTTACAACTTACAACTGCAGTTAAAAAGTAACTGGTGCTTTATAAAGTATGCTGTGATTCAATTTGTAAATGCAACGCAGGCCTCTACTGATGCAGCTAAATCCAAGCCTCCTCTCCTGCTCGCCAGCAGGTCACATCAATGGTTATCTTCCTGTTAGTCTCAGTTAGCTAGTTTCATAACCTGGCAAAAGGATTTATATTTTGCCAGTATAGGTATGTTAAACTGAGCTATGTTCAGCTATGGGGGCAGACAATCTTTCCAGGTTCCTCCTTCATCTACCTCACTCGTGCCAGCAAAAGTTTTTCAGTATTGGTCACACCCAGATAACAGGCAGTCTCATTATGTGGCCCTTTCTATTTCAACTACATTTCCATGTTGAAGCAGTGGTGAGGGCTGTGTTTTACATTCACATTGTGGACACTGCATACTTTAGCATATGTATATATTGTACAGAAAACCAAGCAAACCCAGTAAAAGCAATAGCCAGCCTACAGTCTTCATAGAACTGTATCCCGCAATAAGTTGATAAATGGAGAACACTGATTTTAGCAGCACACCCAAATGCAAATGGCTAGAAATATGTGTCCAAATGTAATTTCTTATCTCACCAATGCCGATCTTAGTGGTTTTGCTTCTAAGAAAGCAAATGAGACCATAGCCCATGAACCAAAAAGCTGTAATGAAGCCATTAACTTCTTCAAAATGAGGCTTTTAACATGCCCATAATAAACTACAAGTCAGTACAACTACCGTGAAAGCTAAACTGAAAAAAAACATAAACTGAAAAAACACCATTTCACTGCATACCACATTAACTAAGGTGCAACCTCCTCTTTCTATATTCACATACACAGGCATACAAAGGCCAATGCAAAGATGAAGATTAATTAAAAAGACTCCTCCTGCTACATGTGTCCTTCATTTGATAGGCTGAGGTTAACTGCAGAGAGGGGCAGAACACCTGTGCCAAGCCCAAAACTTGCTGTTTCCATTTCCCAATGCCTTTAAATATGAGGCACTCTTTACTTCTATCAAAAATTGTGCTTTACAGCTTTGGATTGTGCAGACTCTTAAGGACCGTAACTTATTATGATGCAGTCTGAAGCATGAGATTACAAGTAGCTGTTTTAAACAGAACAAATTATGCATTCTTTAAACATCTTGTGATGAATCCTAGTGAGGCTCTCCTTGTCATTTTCTTCAGAAAACTCCATTTAACTGGTAGTGTTTTAAGTATGGATATTGACAACAGGATAGGCAAGGAATGAGACAGAAGAAGTGTACAGCTATGGTGAAAAACAGCACAGAAAAAGTGGCCAGGTTTCAGCATTTGTCATGATGTCAGCAGTGGGCAAAAGTGGGGTCATGATATAATAATGCATTTCTTGATTAAGGATGTATCAGAACAGGCATTTCAAAGCAGGTACAGATGGGTAATCATTTCAGTGAGACTAAGCAAAGTTGCCATGCAAGAGTGCTTATGAGATGGAGAGGACACTGTCAGGTTTCAGTTACAGCTTAGCTGTGTGACCCTGGGCAATCGTTTCCATGCACATTGCTCTATTTTATCTATCTATATTGTGAGCTCTTCAGGACAGAACTCTTTCCCATTAGTTTTAGGAAAGGTATCTGCAAAAATAGGCTGCTTTTCTAGCAAAGGGTAGGAAAATGCTGAAAGAGTAATGATTGACCATCTATCATACCAGCCTTAATACGTCAGGAGAAGGACCTAAATCTTGGAATGGAGGGAATGCTCAATATTAAAGGTTGAGAAACAGTGTCTCTTTGGAAAAAGGTTAAACAAAAAAATCAAGGTACTACATGTTACAAACCCAAGTTTTCCCAAGCTTTAAAAGGTGGCTTGCAGCTTCAAATAATATGTACAGCCAAGGAAACTTGCTTCAGAACTGATAACAGCCAGCAGGACTACTACTGCTGTCTTGTGTCTGCTGCTCCATACAACTGATGGCAGAAATAAGCCCTGACAGGGTATGTGTTAGGCAGTTACCGGTGCCCACATCAGTGCACAGTTAAGGAGCATGCTAAAGGTTGGATAGGTCTCCAACCACCTAAGAAATACTCCAGAAACCTAAAAGTGTGCACCCTCCTGCATTTGGTTGTAACCAGAATAAGGCTTACATTCTGTTACTTTTATCTTGAATTTTTTGCACCTAGGGAGGAGGGACTGTCATTCAGCATTATCTGTTTACAGTTTACCATTTTGCAGGGCTTTAAAGTCAGCATACCTTTTACCTTTTCATGTGGGTGAAATACACTACATAAGTATTTTGCATGCTTAGTTGTATTTTAGCACGTTGAGGTTTAGTAAGTCTCCTCCCTCGGTTGTAGTGACACCCTCAACAACTTCTGCCCCGAGATGTTACTGTGTTTAAAACTGGACTTGAAAGCCCAGTTTAGGCTTTGAATGTACAGAGAGGCCTGTCATCCAAATAAAACCTTGGTTTTTCTCTACTGTCATCATCTCTTTGTCCATGAGATACACACATTCAGCTTATATTGAAAGGTAAGGAAGAAGGATGGCTGAGAAGCAGAAGTTCCTTCCATGCTTCAGCCAATGTGCCTTTTATTGAGATAAGAATGTCTGACCATGCCTTCACAGCCCTGCCATGCAGAGCACTACTGCCAAAAGCAGCAGGATATTTGTATGTCCTATTGCTTTTCATAGAGACAGCTGAGCTCCGACACTTTTATTCACAGCGTTCTTACAACCTCTGTAAAAGAACTCCAAAACTGTACACACTCTGGAAACACCCTGAAAATTTTCTCTGTAGGTACCTCTGGCAAAGGCAGACATAGCTGTCTAGGGTGCTTGCCCCAAGGCACCACTGAGACTGGTCCAGTTCCTTCTGGGGAAGGGACGGTGTGCGCTCCTGGGTTTGTTCCCACTGAAGGTTATATTAGCAGGAATTAACGAGGATGCTCATTACACGAGGTCTGACTTTGCTCAGGAGTCCTCTGCTGGGAAGTGAAACACAGACTATTATGACACTTCCATCTCCTTGAAATGAGTCAATTTCATATGTAAAGAAAAAGGCCAGCTACATCTTCAGTCCTGTTCATGTAACGCCTGCTGGAGGTCCCACTGAGTGCAGTAATACCGCCTGAACACATGGAAAACTGAATTTGACCCTAAGACACTCTGGCTTAAAAATATTAACCTTTTAAAGCAGGTATTTTTTTTGTGAGCATGCGTGCGCACCACTCTTCTGGGGTTTTAAATGGGTGGCTGGGCAGCAAGAACCAGCTGACTTTGAACTGCTCTAGGATTGCAAGACTTAAGGGGTTTAAATTTGAAAATACTCGCAAATATAAGCTGAGTGAATGACAGCAGTAAGGATGCTCTCAAAAAAACCCTAAATTAGTATTTAATATTCCTCAAAATCATATTTCTATTAGAAAAAGCTTTTAACAGTTTCTTTCATCTTATAACCTCTGGCTGGAGTTTTTCAAGAGGCATTTTCTCTTACATTATTCCCTTGAAAAGTGGCATTTTTGACTGGAACAGTCATTAATTGGGGTGGGGTTTTTTCCCCAGTATGGCTAGATTTAGACAAATACTATTACTATCCTGTGTAACACAGGAATGGTGAAATTTGAAGATACGATTTCACACAATTTGTGAAGGTACTCTTTCAGGTTGTGCTTGAGGGAACTTGTGCATTGAGTAAAATGGACAAAATGCTTAAAAATTATTATTAGTAGCATCCATTTAGCATCCATAGTAGCTTTCCATTTATATTTTCAACACATACAGTTCATTTCCATTTAACCACAAGAAGCATGTCTAATAAATCACAGCGGCACTGTTCTTCTTGACAGAGAACCAAAGACATAAGTAACCAGCTGAAATAATACTGTACGGCTGCCAGGTGTTTCCCTCCTGAACATGAGAAATCAAGGCAGACCATTTGTCCCTGTCTTTCTCAGCTTACAGCTCTAGGCTACCTTTGCTGTAGCCATTTATTTTTTTTTGCCCCGAACATGCCAAGTATTTCTTGACCACTTTTGCAACAATAAGACAAGAAGAACTTACTGTTAATTAATTTGGTCCTGACACAATGCCCCTTAAAGCCTTCTCAAAATCAGGGAAAATCATCACTGCTATAACTGACTATATCCTATATTAGGCAACTTTTGAAAACACAGTCTGAAATCAGAAGTAGGTACATAAACACATTTGAGGATCTAATCCAGTGACTGCAGCTCAGAAATAAGCTCTTTCTAACTTTGATCCGGTATCTCATACAGTCTGAAGTAAATACTGGGGTCTCTATGCAGAAATCTTGCAGAATTGGACTCTGGTCATTAAAGCACTACACTAACAAGAAATCAGACTAAAATAACTGCCATCCAATGCATTATATAAATGCCACTGTTTTATACAACATATTTTTTTCTTTCAGACTGTAAAGGGTTCTTAGTATTACATCATGTATTACAAACTGAAACAAGGTACAGATCATCCCCCTAAGCCACAGCCT
>VZTM01036047.1:45975-57058 GCA_013400555.1 Jacana jacana
TGTTGTTATGTTGCTTTTTTTTTTTTTTTTTTTTTTTAAGGTTCCATTCTTGGTAAATATTTCTATTAGGGTTCTAAGGAGGCAAGAATCACAATGATTTTCCCACATCATATGGTGAAAAACAATTTAATATTTGTAAAAACAGTAACTTATTTATTGCAGGCTTGAAAAATACGTTTTGTGAAAATGAGATAAATATCGTGGAAGCAGACAAAGCCTTGTCAGTAAATAGTTTTTGACCTTGTGTGTATTCCTGTATCCTCTAGTCCTGCAATCTATTTCACAAGGTCAAAAACAATAAGGAATGCCTAAATAACGTATGTCCCATAAGTATAAAGGTCCATTACTTGGAGACTGGTTCATACACTAATAGGCTTGGTAAGGCAGTCCAGAGGTAAGTGAATTCTGCTGTAAGCATGTGTTATTTGATTATTTGTATTAGTCTCCCCTTAAAGGGGATTTTGACCTTCAAGATGGGTTTCTTTTAAAATGTCCAGCTTTAACAATGATTCAAATTCCTGTCCACAGATAAATTGTTTTGAAGACAAAATGTATTTTTTACTTATTCCTTTACTTAGATGTTAATTTTCATTGTGTGGTGTAAGTCATTACTGAGCATGATATGGCATATATGTAGTTGCCTTTTTATTTTAGGGAGAAGGGAAGAATAAATTTCTTAGGGTGTGTAGAAAGTGGAGAAGGGATACTCAGGTCATATTTAGACCATTTTTACATTTTCACTTTTTTCTTTTCTTGTTGTTGGTGAGTTACTGTTAATAGTTGAAAAAATGTTCAGTTTATAATAATCTGCATTCTTTCAATAACAAGTATCTGGATTTCTGGTTTCTGCTACTATAGTGAGGGGTAAACATGAGTATGAAGTGGTCATAATGAAACTGACTATATCAAAAGCATTGGAAGTGCTTAAAATATTACTTCAGGGCTTTAATTAACAGAGCTACATTTTTTTTCCCCACTCCCTATGTATAAAATTAGAGGACTTGTTGTTTTGAGTTTGATGCTTCTAAATTGATTTTCAGTCCAAGTCTGAAGTTTTATACCTCACATGTTGCATCCCAAAGACGGGGAGTTGATTTTATGCTAGAATTGTACATCAGAGCTTTCATATAGTAGATGTGTTCTGTATGTTTAGAGCATCTATTAAGCTGTGGCAAGGTAAATATTTAAAACGGGGAGATTGTGACATGCTTTGCCAGGTAGCTATGGATGCAGAAATTGCTGTTGTGGATGCCGGCTGTTATCAATGACCTGAAAATGTGTAAGATTCATCTAAGGCTGGATTCATCTTTTCCTCCTTGCAATTTTAAGATGTCTCCTTAGTTTCAGCTTATTTTGTTAGCAGTTTGCCTCTACAGCTTGTGGTTTCTCTGACTTTGTGAATGGAAAGGAGTGTTGATTAAAGCATGTGAGATAGAATTGATGATTCTCACATTAATAAGATATGGCCTTGGACATACAGTAGAATTGGATGATTCCCTTACCTGTCTTTTGCTAGAAAAGAAAGTTAACACCTACGTAACAGTAAAAGCAGACAACTGTTGAAAGTAAATGGTCTAGGCGTAAACCACACAGCAAATGTATTATGTGTCTCTGCCAGCTGGCTTGGTGAGAAGCTGGGGGAAAGGTGCTGCTCAACCCTGTAGTTTCATGATTTTTTCACTGCTCTCTCCTCCTCTGTCCTCTGCTGTCTCCCCAGTGGAGGATGAACTCTGTAGCATGGTAAAGCTTATCTCCTTCTACATATTCCTGCTGCTGACCTGAAAAACAAACATGTATAAATGAGAGATAAACGCATTGCAGTCCACATAGCTCCTGGATGTGAGTGGAACCAATGCAGCTAGCATTTACTTGGTTTTAAAAAATACATTTTTCTGATTCGTGTTTCTTCATTTTAAACTGTTGTAACAATCTTAAACAATCTATAGAGCAAAAAAAAGAAACAGCTGGTTAAAAGAAGGCAACAGGAGAAATGCCTGTGTGTTGTCAATTTTATTATTAACCGCCTTTTTTTCCCCAGCTGTTTTACAGAAAAACGGTGAAATGATTCTGTGATTCTACTCTGCCATTATCTACATTGCAGAAGTTGATGGGAAGACTAGACAGTTTCTAAAACTATTTTGTATGCAGTTCTTGAAGCTGCTGGACCTGAAATTCTTGCTAAATGCTCCATGTAGTATATTTAGGGCTGTTTTGGAGTCTGTATTTCCAGCTTCAGTATGGCATTATACCACTAAGAACTGTTTATTCAAGTTTGTTTGGAGGTTTTTTTGGTCATAGAAATTTCATATTTAAGAAACTGTTCCATCACAGTTAGGAAACATGATTTAGTTTGTGTGACAGTATATACTGCCAGTATTTAACTAATTATTTGTTGTTCTAAAAAGCAACCTGTATCTTTTCATTAATGATATCAACAAGCCTAAAACTTGATTAATTCTTTTCCTTTTCACTTTGTTTTTGTTACGTGACCCTTCGAAAGTGTAGTGTCTTGTTACTAGTGTAGCAGGGAGCTTTAGCAATTGCTAACAGAGACACTGAGCATAATGGACTACAGAAGAACAGCTATCTGTGCTTGAGCAACCTGCTTCTGTTGAGGCATCGTGTTGGAAGGGGGGGAGGCGGGGGAGGTCTTTGCAGTGGGGGAAAGGAGACTTGCTTGTTTGTGGTCACTGCCTAACCCTTCACTGATAAACACCTACCCCAGCACAAAGCCACACTCGCGGAGAGCAGCCCCATGGTTCTGTCTGAGTGCCAGAAGGACTGTACCAATTACATTGTGAATATGCCTTCTTTCAGACCTGTAAAGTTAAGACAAGGACTGTCTCTCTAACATGGAATTGCTTCATTGTTTACAGCACATCCCACAATACAGACCATCCAAAGAAGCATGACTTGGGCTGTAAGGCTGTAAGATGTATGGTGTAAGATTCTATTGCTCAGCAGAATAGGCTACTCTTTACCTTAGCCTGTATTTTTATTGCAAATGGATTTAATTGGTAGCAACCAAAACCAATTACATTTGGCATTTCTTTAAAAAATGGGGTTTTTTTATATTTTTCTTTTCTTTTAATGAAAAATGATTTTCAGAGTATTTATCACAGTTAGATGTTGCATTTAAGTATACAGTAAAGATGCAGTTTCATGGCTAACAGTAATGCCTGTACTGCTGCCAGAGGGAATGAACACAGTCGTGGTTTCCTCCAACCCACACTAACACTTGTGCTGCTTCACAAGCAGGTAAGTTTTGCTGAAAAGGTTTTTCAGCACCCTAACCTAGTCAAGGCCTTCTGTTGTGTATGACCATCCCACCACTGGGAAAGCAGCAGGAACACATGGTTAATTGCAAAGATGAAAGGAACCAAACTGCTTATTTCAGTACAGAGACAGCTTATCAACCAGTCCTTTGCAAGCAGTATTTCCACAGCCTATATAAGACAACGGGATGGCATGCTGCTACTAAAGCGTGCTGTTCTAGTCCTGTCTTCTCTTTAGTGTATCCCTACCCCTTTCTTTGCATTGGCACTTTTCAACCTCTCTTTCAGCTGATGCCCAAGAGATTTTCCATGTCAGGATTCAATATTCTAACCTGATATGTAAATATGCCATGAGTTACTTTTGCTCAAGGTCCGCCGTGTCCCATCACAAATGCACTTCTTTGTGCATTTACTTATATATGGGAAAAAACGTTGTATTGCAGACCCAGAGCCTGGAGCCAGTTAATTTATTTTCATAAACATTTTTTATTCTTGGTCTTTTAAAACAAAACCTCTAATCTGATAAATAATTAGAGAAGAAAGAAGTGTAACACAGCTGAACTTGCTAACATCCTGCGACAGAATGAAAAGTAGCATGGTTGGCATTATTTTCCTGGAAAAAAAACCAGTTTGCAGCAAAGGTGGGTAATATGTATAGAAAGGAAGTGTTCTTGGGAAGCAAAAAAATTCAGGACCTGTTGTGCTTTTATATCAAGCTCTTTCTCTATAAAAGCTTTTACTAGTAATCTTTTATTTTTCAGCATTAACCTGACAAGCCTCTTTCTTCTGGCACCACTAGCAGACCTTCTACCATGAGCAATTCTACTCCAGCTACAGGTATACATAAAAAAGATTTTTATCACAGATTTATTGTTCTTCAACAGTGTGGGGGTTTTTATCTGTAAATATATATATTTTTTTATCCTTTATTGTCACCATTAGCAGCCTTACCAAGCCTGAACTGTAATCTGACCCCAGCAGTAGAGCCGCTGGAGTCTATCCAATTCAATCACAGTATTGATGACCTCCAAAACTGACTAGCTAAAATAGGCGAAAAAGATATCTTTTCTATAACCGCAACCAAGCCAGTAGCCTTCTGTAGAGAATCTCAAGTGCCTACTCAATTTTCCTGTAGTTGTGCGCTTGAAATGAATTTGTTTTGAAGTGTTTCAAGACTGTCAAGATTACAGAGAGAGTATATTAATATCCTTTATCAATCTCAGTTTAGTGGAACATAGGGCACGTTATATTCGTGATAGTTAAGCTGATTCCCTTGGGGGTTAGTGTTCCTTTCTTCTTGTTTTCTTCTTTCTTGCTCCTTCCTTTCTTCTCTTACTTCCAGAACTTCTTGAGCAGCAGCACAGGCAGTCCTGTGATTTGTTTTCCGCTGCTTACCTGCCAGTTCTTGTCCCCGGATAATCTCTTTGTAGGTTCAGGTGAATGGTAGTTTTTGCAAGGGAAGAAGTAGGGCAGATATTTCTGTGATCTGGTTCACTACGTATGTGCACACATTGTTCTTCAGCAGAGTGAGCTTTTTGGGAGATGGTAGGAAATTGGGTAGATGCAGGGTAAGGAAACTGCGTCTTTTGAAGCAATGGTATGGCTCAATGTGAAAGCACAGCCGTGTGTTCTTCCAATATGTTAAACTAGTACTATCCTCAAAAAAATTATGCTCTGCCCTACCCCATGTGTTCAGAAGGATGCAAAAGTGTCTTTGGTTACCTGTAGTTTTAGGTCAGACAAAGTTGAGAGAAAACTGGGAATGGTTCCTTTAGAGGTATTTTCACTTTAGGTGGGTGTGACATACTAACGGCTCATGACTGTGTAAGTTAACTTCAGTAGTAACATAAATTAGCTCATTAAATAGTTGGCTGAGAGCAGTGGCTTCCAAATAGTTGTTTCTATAATGGGGCAAGGGACCTTAAAGATCATCCCTGCCATGAGCGGGGACACCTCCCACTAGAGCAGGTTGCTCAAAGCCCCATCCAGCCTGGCCTTGAACACTTACAGGGATGGGGCATCCACAACTTCTCTGGGCAACCTCTTCCAGTGCCTTGCCACCCTCACAATAAAGAATTTTTTTAGTATCTAATCTAAATCTCTCCTCTTCCAATTTAAAGCTGTTATCCCTTGGCCTGTCACTACACTTCCTGACAAAGAGTCCCTCTCCAGCTCTCCTGTAGGCTCCCTTCAGATACTGGAAGGCTGCTTCAAGGTCTCCCCAGAGCCTTCTCTTCTCCAGGCTGAATAACCAGAGCTCTCTCAGCCTGTCTTCACAGGAGAGGTGCTCCATCCCTCTGATCATCTTTGTGGCTCTCCACTTGGACCAGTTCAAACAGGTCCATGTCCTTTCTATGTTGAGGACTCCAGAGCTGGACACAGTACTCCAGGTGGGGTCTCCCGAGCACAGAGCAGAGGGGTAGAATCGCCTCCCGTGACCTGCTGGCCACGCTTCTTTTGATGCAGCCCAAGATGTGGTTGGCTCTCTGGGCTGCCAGTGTGTACTGCTGTCTCATGTTGAGCTTCTCATCCATTAGCACTCCCAAGTCCTTCTGCTCATTCTCTGCCCAGTCTGTATTTGTGCCTGGATTGCCATGTCCCAGGTGCAGGACCCTGCACCTGGCTTGGTTGAACTTCATGTGATTTGCACTGGCCCACTGCTCAAACCTGTCCATGTCCCTCTGGATGGCATCCCTTCCCTCCAGCATGTTGACAGCACCACACAGCTTGGTGCCATCAGCAAACTATCACACTGTCCATGTCTCCGACAAAAATGTTAAATAGCACTGGCCCCAGTACTGACTCCTGAGGAACACCACTCTTCACTGGCTGCCACTTGGACATTGAGCTGTTGACCACAACCCTTTGAGTGCAACCAGCCAGCCAGTTTAGGATATTTTTTTCATCAACTCTGATGAGCCTCTGTATCTTGCTTTAGGAGAATCTCTTAATGGCTGCTCAAGTTTGGATAATGAATTTATTTTTTTACAACATTGTTATTGCTCCGTTGTCATAGCCTCTAGAACAATATTTGGTGTTCTCTTCAAAAGGGCTTTCAAGGACTCAGAGACATCTCCTTGAAAGGTAACCATGGGCCACTCGTCTGTTACAGGGTCCAAATAGGCATACGTTTAAAAAAAAGAAAAAAAAAAAGGCAGTTTGCCACAGTGGAAGACTTTAGGATCTGTACAGATTTCATGCCTTTCTGCTGTCTGTCCTTTTCAAAGACTTTTTAAAACTTACAATCATGAGGGATAGCAGGCTTTCTTTAATACAAGATAAAAACTTATTTGAGGTAGCAACTGGATCTAATTAAGAAACATACCACACAGGAAGTTAAGTCAGTAATAAAACAAACAAATATATTACCTCCCAATTACTAATTGCCCTTACTCTGTGTAATTAACAGCCTGTGAACAAGTTACATGAGCACTTGGAAAGAAGTTCACTTCTCTGTGTTGAGACTTAAAAACCAAAGCAACACACACACAAGACAAACTCAAATGAAAGGAAAACAAACACTCCACACGCTTCTCTTGCGGTGGAGATTTGAAACACCTGAAGGGATCTTCTGAAATTGTCCTTTGGTTATATATCAACTCTCCTTTCTTAGGATTCAAAGAGCTATAGATATGTCAATGGCAGTACCTGAGACAGCAATTTATCTCACTTAGGTTTTGGTAAGGATACTGTGCAACGTTTATCTTGATTGCTTGTGCATCCCCCTCCCTAAAATATTTTAGATAATGAAAATAAAAAGAAGAAATTTAACAGAGACAGACCACCATGTCCCCCTTCACGTGTTCTTCACCTTCGTCAAATTCCAAGTGATGTTACTGAAGCAGAAGTCATTTCATTAGGCCTCCCTTTTGGCAAAGTAACCAACCTCTTGATGCTAAGAAGAAAAAGTCAGGTATGTTATTTTCAGTGTTTCAAATATAGAGCAAATATAGATCCTTTTCCTATTACATTTGGGTGAAATGATTGCAATAGTGCCTAATTTTCTCATTGATAGCTCAAGATTTTTATATTTTCAAATGTGAACAGATGCATATATAACTTTTGGATTAAATAATCTAGTAACTTGTTAATAAGGTTGCTGAACACCTTATGTAAGAACATATAGATATGTAAGAACATATAGATAACTACATTTACTTTTGGATTAAATAATGATCTAGTGACTTGTTAATAAGGTTGCTGAACATCTTATGTAAGAACATATAGATAACTACATTGACCTGTTGATGGCATGATATGTCTTGAAATAGTAGGTATGTTAATTTTTTAATGTGAAAAAAAGGAATGCTTAGATTATTTTTTTTTAAAAGTCTTTTTAGATGTGATGGAGTAGTTCACCTCATGAATAAGCACTGAAATCCTATAAAGTCATACACATTAATTCAAAAATTGTCTAGAGCCCTGAGCTGGGTTTATATAATGTGTAGACTGATAGATGTTTAGTTCCCTCTTCCTACTTTTTCAATCAGTTTGTGAATCTGCTACCTAGGTAATAGTGTGTGGATTCAGAAATCTAATAAATTAGCAGTGTGGTATCTTTAGCAACATTGTTTCCCATATGTTGGACTTATTTCACTTCTTTAATGACTTACAGTGAAAAACCTTTTAAGAAAATACACAAATCAAATCAAATGTCCCCATGAGCAGGCACACATAAATGCATTTTTAATGCTGAGCAAATCAACTGTACTTTCATATGATCAGTTCCTTGTAGAATTGGGGAATAAATGGTGGCTTGATGCTTTGTTCTCTCCTGTAGACAGAACAGCACTAAACTTATGTACTGGTTGCAGGCATTTTTAGAGATGGCCACTGAAGAAGCTGCTGCTAGTATGGTGAACTACTACACCCCGACTGTGCCCCACCTCCGCCACCAGCCTGTTTATATTCAATTTTCCCATCACAGAGAACTCAAGACTGACAATCTACCTAATCAGGATGTAAGTACCATAGTTTCATTTAACATGATAGAATTGCACATGAGTTACCTACTGGTTTTGGATAGGATAAAGTTAATTTTCTTTATAGTAGCTTGTGACACACAGCGCCACTCTTCTGCTTCACACACTGTCCTGCCAGTGTGAGCACACGAGAAGATGGGAAGGGGGGTGTGCTGGGGCAGCTGACCCCAACTGGGCAAAGGGACATCCCACACCATGTGGCATTGCGCTCAAGAGTGAAAACTGGGGGAAGAAGGAAAAAGGTGGGATGTTCAAAGTTATGGCGTTCTTGTTCCCAAGTAACTGTTATGCGTGATGAAGCCCTGATTTCCTGGAAATAGCTAATCACCTTCCCAACAGTGGCAAGTAGTAAAGGAATCCCTTATTTTACCTTGCTTGCACATGCAGATTTTGCGTTACCTCTTAAACTGTCTGCACCTCAACCCTTCTGATTTAGCCACTTTGCTGCCTACCAGGGTTAAACCACAACACTGGTAGTTGAACGGACTACTTTCCACTACACCAATATTCAAATTCTGATAGATATTATTTCTGTTAGTTATCCTAGGCAGTAACACCTTTCAGACAGGGACTTCTCAATGTTTGTAAAAATAACTGTAGAGAAGCTCAAGAATAATTTATCCTGATGAGCAGGAAATTAGGTGAAGGTGTCAGAGGGACTGCTTAGATGAACAAAGAGCTCCTGAGTGAACTCAAACATAAGAGGGGGAAAAAAAAAAAAGGGGCATAGAAAAAGTGGAATCACAGGCAGATGACCTGGGAGGACTATGAAATGCTATCTGAACATGCAGGGTTGTGGTTTGGAAATTTGAAGCCCACATGGAGTTGGCTCTGGCAAGGGACCAGCAACAAGAAAAACTCTTCAAAGCGTATCAGCAGTAGAAGGAACATGTAGGCCTTGGACATGGACAAGGCTGAAGTACTGGATGCCTTCTCAGTCTTTAGTCTTGCCCTTAGGAATGAGAACAGTGGGAATGTCTTGACGAAGGAAGTAGAGAAGAGTCTTATTAGGGCACGTTTAAACAAACTGGATAAAAGTCCATGGTCACAATGGATGCTGTTGTGACTGCTGAGGGAGCTGGCTGATGTCATTGCAAGGTTACTCTGACAATCTTGGAAAGGTCATGGCAATCTGTGGAGGTTTCTGAGAACTAGAAGAAAGCAGATCACTCCTGACTTAAGGAATGAAAGAAAGGAGGATCCAGGCAACCACTGGCTGATGACCCTTTCCTCAGTCTCTGGGAGGTTAATGGAGCAACTAATCCTGGAAACCATTTCCAAACATGGTTGGGAAAAGTCAGCCTAGTTTTTGGAAAGGAAGTAATGCCTGACCAATAGGATAACCTTCTATGGTGAGACAACTGGTTTGGTGGATGAGAAGAGAGCAGTAGAGGTGTTTTTGTTGACTTTGGTATGACTTTCAACATTGTTTCCCCTAACATCCTAATAAACAAACTGACTAGACTCTAGATAAGCAGACTGGGAAGTGACCTGAAAGGCTAAAATGGTTGTGACTGGTAGCATGAAGTCCATTATCACTTTCCTCATCCAAGATTGCTGGATTGGTTTGTCACCTGCAAAACCAAATAAGCAGAAGAATAAGGCTTTTTAAAGGATGTGGTGTGTGTAACAGCCCCAGGAAAACTACAGTCATATTTGCAAATGCCTTATATCTGTTTCTCAGAGTATTTTCAACTCAGTGCATGACACTTACTTTTTCCTTCTATAAAAACAACATCGTCTACTTCTTAATTTTATACTTTTTTCACTTATGACTCTTCCATTTGTGTGTATTTAAATTTTAGAGACTGTAGCATAGCAGCTGAACGCTGTTACTACTGACCTACCATCTAGGCTTAGACCCAAAGTACAGACTACTTGGCAGTGTAACATGTTTCTGAAAGAAGGTAACGTCTGTGCCGTGTTTAGTCCGTCTTCCAAGGAAATAGTGTTTTTGACACATGACTTCAGGTCACAATACTACATTTGGAAAGCACATTTCTCCATAGTGGTCTCAGAAGTAGTCCAAGCACCTTTTTGAGGAAAGCCCACCAAAAACAAGCATAGAGACTTCCAAAGTGCCAGTGAGACAGTTTGAACAGCGAGACTGAAAGGTTTTGGTTTGGTTTTTTTTTTTTGGTGGTAGATAGCTGGTAGATAGCTTGGCTCAGAAAAAAGATCAGGGTATGCATCCTTAAGCCTATCCCCAGTGAAACTTAGTTCCTGAAGAGGAGATCCTAATAAAGCAGAGCAAATAGTTTTTGATATACTGACCAGTCATTAGTCTATTACAATATTGTCATCAAATGGATTTGCTGGAAAATCTCTAGAATGACATAAGCTTACTGAGTCAGAGCAAAATTCTGTCTGTATGGCATTAAAAAATCATAGCAGTTTAACTAAAAGAGGCAGTCAGAATTCTGTGCAAGTGTGATCTGACTTCTTTTAGGGGAGAAGAAAAGGAAGGAAGAGCTATGATATACCTATTAACATAAGATTTGAATCAATAATCAGGTAAAGGGAATATGTTTTTTAAAAGTTGCATCTCAAGTACATTTTACATGCTTTTCTTTGTATGAGAACTTTGTTTAGATGCGAGTAATTCGTATGTGTTTAAGTTAATCTTGGTCTTTGCTCTGTTGTGATTTCAGAGAGTCCAAGCTGCATTGGAAGCTGCCAACACTATGCAGTCCAGTCAATCAGCTTCGGATGTGGATGGAGGACTCCTTCCGGCTCAAGGAGCTGTTCTCCGAATCATTGTTGAAAATCTGTTCTACCCTGTCACTTTAGAAGTGCTGTATCAGGTAGTAAGGATTGTTAATTTAA
>VZTM01036051.1:0-13923 GCA_013400555.1 Jacana jacana
GTTCCTTTTGTCTGTCTTTTTCTTGTAAGCTTTCTGTCTGTCTTTCCTCCTTTCCCCCCCATTTTTTTTTCCTAGATGGACGGATGGAGGTGTCTTTCCCCTTTTCCTCTCTGCCTTCCCGCCTCCTCCCCCCCTCGCCCTCCCCACCCATTCCCCTTGTGCATGATAGGTTTTTCTAACTCTTNGTTTAAAAATTAGTTCTGTATCGCAAACTAGAAAGATCTAGGCTTTTCTAGAACATGATTGAGGACTCCATTCCTGCCTACCTCCCATTAGACATTGTTAAATTACTTAAAGTTACTGTTTTATTGCAATTATAGCTTTTATATTCTGGCAAGGTTTAATGTCTTTGCAATGAAGCAGAAGGTTTTAGTGTTATGCTGTGGTCTTTTTCTTAGAAATTGAATTGGGTGATCTCCACCAACTAGAAAAGGCTATGTGGAATAGCTAAGCCTTTTTTCTTGCTAAGCAGAGCATTTTCTTTACAGCAACACCAACAGTAAGGTCTTTGCCAGTATCTGGCAGCTGCTACTTCAAACACCAGGAAGAAATCCCATTGTGTGTGATTGTCCCCAGAGCCAAATGTCTCTTTCAAAGTAATGGGCATTTTCTGAGCACATTTCTGAGAGCCAGAGAGTTGCCAAGCTGACATTTAGTTGGTCTGAAGCACTGAAGATGAAAAATCTAATGTCATCTGTTGTTAATATTTCTAGGTGTCAGAAATCAGTTTTTATCCTCAGGGATGCCTCCTACCTTTTTCATTTTTTAAGAAAGAAAATAACTATTTCTTCAAGAAGATAAGCATTCTTTTATTGCCTGCTGTATACTGTAAATCATTGTGGAAACATAAACTGGTTTTCCATGTAGTTATGTAGTTTTACTGAAGAATTTAGAAAGGTTCCTGCCGTGAGTTTAATTACCTTGATGTTGCTCTAATACACCATACAAGTTTGTTTGGCAATGAACAGTCGTGTCATCTGTATCCTTCAGTAGAGGAAAAACTAAATATTTAATATACTTAATACCTAAGGGGATCAGCTCTAAAAGCAGTGTGTGTGAATAACTTAATTTTGTCAGGGAAGGTTGCACAGGTAAAGCCATTCAGGAGCACACATTTGGAGCTTCACACTTTAGAACTGGCAGAAGATGGCCGTACTTATTTGGCAGAGAACTTACATGAACCCATAGTTAAATCCATTTGGGATGCTGGAAGAGGAGAAGATTACACAAACTAAAGAAGTCAACACAAGATGCATCCGTATTGTTGCTAAACCTATGTGAATAGTTTCACTAAAAATTATACTGCTGGTTTGAGAAAGGGAGATTAATCTTGTGCTTAAGGCATGAAAGATGAAAGCAGAAGGCTGTAGCTCTGGAGAGAATCTAGGAGCAATAATAAATACTTAAACCAATTCATTAATGTATTTCTTTCAATTTTATCAACCTTCTGTATGTACTTCTAGAGAAAACACCTTCCAAAACCACTTGAGAGAGAGAATGTATCAATATATAGTGCGTAATTTATGCTTACAGGTGTGTGTATTTACATCAAGACTGTACAAGGATATTATTGTGGAACATTCTGTAACAGTAAGTCAAAAGATTGCTATTCAGCTTGTACTTATTGGTGATTAATTATTAAAAATCATAGAATCATAGAAACACAAGATTGGTAGGGACCTACAAGAACCTCTAGTCCAAGCGTCCTCCTATCACCAATACTACTCACTAAGCTACTACATCATGTCTTGTAGCACCTCATCCAGACACCACCAGGGACAGTGACTCCAACACCTCCCTGGGCAGGCCGTTCCAGTGCCTGACCATTCTTTGAGAGAAAAAGTTTTTCCTGACATCTAATCTAAATCTCCCCTGGTGCAACTTGTGGCCAATCCCTTCCGTCCATCATTAGTTATGTGGGAGAAAAGGCCAACACCCTTCTCTTCACAACCTCCCTTCAGGAAGTTGTAGAGTGTGATGAGGTCTCCCCTGAGCCTCTTCTCCAGACTAAACAACCCCAGCTCCCTCAGCCACTCCTCATAAGACTGGTGCTCCAGACTCCTCACCAGTTTTGTTACTCTTCTCTGGACACGTTCCAAGGCTTCAATGTCTTTCTTGTAGTGAGGGTCCCAAAACTGAACACAGTACTCGAGGTGCAGCCTCATCAGAGCTGAGTACAGGGGGATGATCACCTCCCTGCTCCTGCTGGCTACACTATTCCTGATGCAGGCCAGGATGCCATTGGCCTTCTTGGCCACCTGGGTACACTGCCAGCATTGACCAAAACTCACAGGCCCTTTTCTTCTTCACAGTTTTCTAGCCACTCTGCCTCATGCCTATAGTATTGCATGGGGTTCTTGTGGCCAAAGTGCGGGATCCAGCACTTGGCCTTGTTGAATCTCATCCCATTTGCCTCAGCCCAGCAATCCAGCCTATCCAGATCCCTCTGAAGGGCCTCCCTAGTCTCAGGCAGGTCGACACTATCTCCCAACTTGGTGTCATCTGCAAATTTACTGAAGTACACTCAATACCCTCATCTAGGTCAGCAATAAATATATTTAAAAAAGCAGTACCGACCTGTAGGGGACACGACTTGTGACGGGATGTCAGCTGGACCTAACTCCATTAACCACTACCCACTGGGCATGGACCTCCAGCCAGTTCTTTACCCAGAGAAGAGTATACCTGTCCATGCCACAAGCAGCCAGTTTCCCCAGGAAAATACTGTCATACTTTGACCATGTCAAAGGCTTTTCCGAGGTCTAGGTAGACTACATCAACGGCCTTTCCCTCATCTACCAGTCTGGTCATGTTGTCAAGAAGGAGATTAGGTTGGATAAGCACATCTACCTTTCATGAACCCATGCTGGCTGGGCCTGATCCCCTGAATGCCATGCACATGTGGTGTGATCTCAGCCAAAATTATTTGCTCTACAACTTTCGCTGGTACTGAGGTCAGGCTGACAGGCCTGTAGTTCCCCAGATCCTCCTTACGGCCCTTTTATAGGTGGACATTGGCAACCTTCCAAACCTCTGGAGCCTCTTCAGATAACCAGGAATGCTGATAGATGGTGGAAAGTGGCTTGGCAATCACCTCTGCCAGCTTTCTCAACACCCTAGGATGGAGCCCACGGACTTGTGAGAGTCCAGATGGAGGAGCAAGTCTCTAGCTGGCTCTGCCTGAATCACAGGGGACTTCTGGGTCAGGGTGTAAAGTACTCTGAGAATAACTGAACTGATTATTAAAGACAGATGTAAAGAAGACATTGAAAACCTCAGCCTTTTGCTTATTCTCAGTGATCACATTCCCTGCTTCATCAAGTAAAGAACAGAAATTCTTCCTGGTTTTTCTCTTACTGTTAATATATTTGTAAAGGTATTTCTTGTTTTCTTAAAGGATTTCTTGTTTTCATATAGCTCTGAGGGCTTTTATGCCCTGCATAGACTTGGATTGGATGAAAAAGCTGAAACTAGTCATTGCATGTGAAAGATTATTTAATTCAAAAAAGTTATTTTCTACTTAGAGAAGCTTCTAACGGTGGCTGTAGACCATTGGAACCATCCAAAAGACTTGCATGTAGGAAACCCCTCATCTGTCTCTTCATCCTTCATGTCACGTCAACTAATGTCTCTTCTGATAATTCAACAAATGCAGTCAGTATGCATCTTTGTATTACACTTCCAACTATTAATTTCTTACCATGATTCATGTGTTAATCCTAAAAAGGTTTGCCAAAACTCAGCTTTGTGAGGGTACAGGGTTTGTATCTAAATTAATGAAAAAAAAAAGTTTTTAAGCTTAGTTGGATTGTAAATAATAATAAAAAAGTAATTGCAATCTGAGAAAATCCCTTTCAAAGAGTGAAGAAATCATTGAATTGTTTAAATAATGCATTATTTAAGCCAACCCTCCAGGTGTTTTTCTCTGTTGTTGTTTTTGAAAAGCCATTTCAGGCATATTAACAGATACCAGGGGTTTACACTTCCATTAGAGGAGGATTCTGAGACTACTATTCACTACATCCACAGACACAGCATCAGTAATTTCTGCCTCATGGAAGTGAGTTTAAGATTTGTGCACATGAGGATGGAATGCTAGGAAGATCAATATCTCCTCTCAAACATCGTGTTTTGGAAGAGATTCCCATGCAGTTCCCTTGGACTTCACAAAGCTGTTTTAGGATGAATAAAGAGGAATTCTGCAAAAAGCATCTCCAAGTAGAGAAGACCTTCAACTTTTCTGGCACTGGAGGACTTGAAGCAGCTTATACCTGACCTCATGTATTCTGTGGCATGGAGAAAAAAGATTTTTTTGCTAACATGCATTTACACATAAAACTTTTAATTTACAGTGGAGTAGTGTAATTAGGCTGACAGTCTGGGACAACTTCATCCTCCTGTCACTAAAAAGCATAGTTGTACTTGTGTGGTGGCCTTTGGGACCCCAGTTCTGCAGTGAATTCGTTATTTTCATAAATCCTTCTGAAAGCCTACCTGTCTCCAAAAGTTGCCAGGACTCTGTTGTGCTCTACTCAGCCTTTCAATGTTCTTAAGGCTCAAAGTGGTCTAAGAGTGGTTTTATTTCCAGAGGAACTTCAATAACATGGTCATGCAGGAAGCCGAAAGAGGTGTAGTTTTCTACCTGTGTCCTAAAAACACATCTGAGCATTTTCCTACCTACTCTGGGGAGAAGATGGTAAAGTTATTGTGTTGCTGGGACTCACTGACTTCACAGAAAAGTGAAGAATCACTAGAATTTTTGGGGTTTAGATTCTTAGCTTTAAGTAATTATTTTGAAAAATTAACCTTCCGGGGCTGGGGTAGGTTCTTTTCTATAGTGGAATTACACTGGGTAATAAAGAAACTGAGAAGAGGAATGAAAACCAACCCTTATATCTCAACACGCCATCCTGGAATGTGACAAAAAACCAGCTTATTTCGTGATCTAAGAAGTACAGAAAATGAGCTGAGCTACTTATTCAATTATGTCAAATGATCAGCATTCATTTATTAAACGATGTAAAGTGAAATTAAATTAGAGCAAGTTAGTGATTACATTATGTAAGGCAATTTTTAAAATGGGGTAACGTGATCATCCTTCATTTATTACATTAAGTTCAGATATTGGATATTGGTGCTATTATTAAATTAATGAAAATGCTTATATGATGGACTAGTTAAAACATAGCTAACAAGTTAAGCCACTCCTTCTCATATTTATTTTCTGGTATTGGCTATTGGTATAATGCTGCTATTTCAAAGTGAAAGCTGAGATTTCATTAATTTCTCAGCTATTATTTGTTCTCATATGTGAAGCCTTGTAAATATTACTTGTAAATATAATTTCGGAGGTGTCAAAAACAGGGAGAGAAGGATCAAAAATTAACCAGCTTTGCAGAGGGGAGAGAAGGGGAGGAAATGGGTACTACAATTGCAAGTTTATGGAAAACATACTAACGTATTTTGGAAGCAAGATACAGTCATACCTTTCTACAAGACTGGATTTTCTGTTTTGTAGACAGAAACCAACATCACATTGAGACTTTTCTGGAGTGGGAGAATAGAAAAAAAAGTGATCCTATGTCTAAGGGCTCAAATATAAATTTCTTGCTGAAATTCAGTTATTCTTGTTGCCAGAAGAGTTTAATGTCTTAAATAATATGTTTGTATTCAGTGAGATAAGTGCAGAATCTTTAAGAGTCTGTAAAGTTTTCTAATTAATCTAATTGTTCAAATTAAGCCTAAAAATAAAATCAAATGCAAGATGCTGATTATTTGCAGCTGTATGGGAGAAAACAGCAGTTAAACTGTATGTAAGAGTTACTGTACTGATGACACAAAACGCTATGCATATAGAAAAGATAGTAATATTAAGCATGTCTGGAAGACTTATTTGAAATATTTGGAGTATATCCCCTGGCTGACAGAAGTAAGAAACAAATTATTTTTTGGGGGGGATTGTGGAAGGTGGTGATGGGGGGTTTCTTTGGTTTTTTTTTTGGTTGGGTTTGGTTTTTTTGGGTTGTTTTTTTTTTTTTTGTTGTGGGTTTGTTTTTTTGGGTTTTTTTTTTTTTTTTTTTTTTTTTTTTTTTTTTTTTTTTTGGTAGAGATGTAGAGACCATAAAAAGACAAAATAGGAAATTAAACAGGGTTATGGGAGAACCAGTGGCTGTTGGCCTCAAGATAAAATTATGACACATGAGGAATGTAATATTGAGAATATAATAGAATCATGGAATCATAGAATCATAGAATCATTTAGGTTGGAAGAGACCCTTGGGATCAGCAAGTCCAANGAACTGGACACAAGACTCAAGGTGCAGCCTCACCAGTGCTGAGTACAGGGGGATACAAATAGTGACAAATATGCAAGGTAAAAAAACTGAAAACCAGGAGAATTTTTTTACCTCTGTACCATGGTAATTACAGTCTTGTAGTGCTGTTATTTTGGGAACGTAGAATGCTTTCTGGATCTACAACTGTAGAAACTACTGAAATACCTAGCCACAGGCTGCCTCTCTGATTTAGCATGGGCATGGTTTGAGTTTTTCTTAATTTTCTCTAGAAAATTTTATTTAAGGCATTAAAATTTTAAGCTTCAAAAGTCCCATAAGAAAAGAAAATATCTAAATAATCTTTTATTTATTGTAATATGTGTTTTTCTTATCTTGTAGTTTGGAAAATGGATCAGTATGTGGCAGATAATCTGTAAATTGAAGTGTAAAATGTTTGTAAGCACCTTGTTTAGCTTTGTATTAGGCCAGAGAAGTAAAAAAATAGAACAAACTACACTAGGCAGGAAGAATTATTGAAAAGAAAACTTGGTTTGTACAGTGTATATGAACAATGACAATGAAATATAATGGCTATCAAAGAAATATATTTTAATGGTTTGAATATTTAACTGCCTCCTTTTCATGCAGATTTATGGCCATTATAATCTTCTGGCCTAACTAGAGGATCAGAATAGACACAGCAATTGATGACCCTAAATTAATACTATGCAGTCATTTCTGTAAATTAATTTCATATAGCATATTTTCAGTGCCTTGTATAAACAGGGGAAAACCGGGATAATAAAACCAACACCACCCTCTGAGCTAATAGAGTCTTCAGTGGCAGCACATTCTTCTGAGTGAAGGACTCTGTCATCAGTTTCAGTAAAGGGGAAGAAAAAAAATAAAAGAAAAAGGGAGAAGAAAAATCCCAGAGGACTATTCCAGCAGTAGTGAAAAAGCTTTTAAGGAGTGAGTGGATCCAAATGATTCTCATGCTCAACCCACCCGTGTAATGTTGGACTGGGAACTCCAGTCTTTGCTGACATTGCTTCTCCTGCCTAATTTTTCACTTTTTGGCATGTGATGGCAGCTGGCACGTCCCCTGTGATTCACATGTAGGTATGACAGTCTCTGGTACAACTAATGCCCCTTCCTTGCTGGTGGCACACAGTTCTGACTCCTCAGGGCTTTCTATCCTTCCCTGTGTTAAAAGCTTTTGCAGTTATTCAGATGAAAACTAATGGTTTAGGCATCTGACAGGTCTGCTTGGATACACAATATCTTCAAAACGAAGAGGAACTCTGCAGCTAGGTCTAGGTAGAAGAAGAAAACCAGTCTCATTTATAAGAATAAATGCTTTAAAACTTTTCTGACTAAGCAAGACCAGAAGATATTGTATTTTACCTAGATGTCTCAAATCCCTGACGAACATGTCTGTGGGCAAAATACTCTCAGGCTGATAAAATAATAGAAAACTGGTATGCTTTCACACTGTAGCCAATTGGTACTATGTCACCCTATCCTTTAATCGTATTATTAACTTAAAGTTGGTTTTAATTTGGGGCCTAGCTATCAGGGCACCATGTCTGGCTGGGACTTGCTGAGAGTGCTGTGTCCCTTCAGGCCAGCTGCTACCTTCAGTAAACAGTTGCATAAACGTGACTCCTGATGCCACCCAATATATGGCGAGCTGATTAGACAGCAGCAAAACGAAAGACTGTTCTTCTTTGTTATGCGCTCTACTCTGGGATGAGAAGAAAGGAATTTTGTATGTTTCTTCATTAAAACAGACTTTTCATCTTGCATTAGGCAAAACTCCAGGGAAACAACCTTTCCCCACCCTTAATTAATCCAGAGAGTGAACATGAGGATGACTAGACAGATGGGACATAATTTGAGTATGGAAAACTTGTCATCATCCCTCTTTAATTAGTGTTATAGGATGGCTCTCTTCAGATATAAGTAGATATGACAAAGATGTGTTTCACATATTCAAGAGGGTAATTAAACTGCCACATGCTCAAACCAATGTACATACAGATCTGATTAAAAAGCTGACTCTCTGAAAACAATGATGGATGAGGTTCTAATGCGCATGGGTATTAGAAAAGCAGTGGGAAGAGATTGCTGTGAAATGAATTGTTTCAGTTCTTGGCTATGAAGGCAAAAAGGAGAAAATTTATTAAATATAAAAGAGGAGAAAAGCTATAAGGAGGAACTGGGGGCACAGGAGAATGAATTCTTGCAATGTAATTTAAAATAATACTTTAATTATAAAGACAGAGGGGAGCAGGCAGACTGCACCAGTCATCAAACCAAAACATATTTCTCTGAATAGTTATGCAATATGTACTGTACAAACTGCGTTTTCACCTCCAAACCATACGGCTGCTTCTTGAGATAAGGAGGCAAGTTTGGAGCGTTTATTTCTGGAGATGAGTTTTAACTTTTCTGCAGAGACAGGGCAATAGGAAAACCAAAGTCTTCAGTTGCTCCAAACAGGCAGGAAACTGGGTTTGGCCTTTCTTTCTCCCTTGCTATTGACAATATGTTGACCTAGCAGTAAAACCTTGTAACACCATTAAAAAAAAAATTCCTAATGTATGAAGCAAAGTTTTTGCTGATTAAATTATTGCTTCAGCCTGCTTTCCTCTGTGAGTTCCATGTTTACTTTTGGAGACACTGCAAAATTACCTGCTCAGGGAAAGAATCCTGTAGGGTTTCCCAAGATGGTCTGTGTGCCCAATGGATTCTCCTTTGCCCACTGCAGGTCTATCAGTTTATACAGGCACCTCTCTGGAGGGCTGCTTCTTTCATCGGACAAGCTGTTGTGACTCAAAATCACAGAAAAAACTCTGCCTAACTGCACTGAAGTACCACTGAAATAGTGCATTATTGCAACAGTAAAAATGTCTTAGGATGCGCTTGGTAGACAAGAGGATTATGGAAAAAGAGGACTTAAATATACTCATGGTTTCCTGTCAAAATAATGCATAAATCTATTTACATATAAGAAAATAAAAATAAAAACATAGTCAAATGCCAGTTCTGCTCCTTAAGAAACAAGGGTATTCCAAGTTTGGGACCAGTCAGGTAGTTTTCTGTATCCATGACATCTGCTAAGAAAAGGACCTCTGCTTGTACTTACATTATATGCGAAGTGATGTTGCTGTTGCTTTTACCTGTGAAGACATAAGAGGAGATGAAGCAAATATTAAAGTTTGGCACTTCCAAAGATGCTTCTTCATCCAGCTCTATTGGATAATTAAGATTCAAATCTTAGTTTTTCTCCTATGGTGAGTCTTGTCTAATCGTGCCACTTCGTAATTTAATTGTTTTTTAAGTGAATACCATTCACTAGTAGATGAAAGATTCTTCCTGATAGATACTTAGCTTTACTGTTGGCTTTGTACCTACATCCCTGGCAAAGTGGTGCAGCTAATGAGCAGCTTTGATGGTGCAGGTTGACCAGATGTTTTTTCTACATAACCTTACATTTTGCAGGAAGATTATGTCAGCTTCTGGATTTATTTATTTTAGTTTTCTTTTATCCAAATTAGATATATAGTTGCACTCTGATGGCACAAATGATCTGACACTTCACATATCTGTATCAAACAGGAATCACTATCCATTAAAGTTGGAGCTAGGATTACATAACTAAAGTAGTATAGAAGATCCTTGAAACCTGCTTCAACTAGAAATTTCAGCTCCAGACACCCAACTGGCAGATTTGCCCTTTTATTTATTACCTGCCACGTTCATTATGATTTATTCTTCTCTATATAAGTAATTCCCATACTGTACCCATGGAGTCATTTCATTTTTAGGAGATAGAAATCATTCATTTCCTGCCAATGGAAGCTCATAAAACAATATATTGACAATTACATCCAGCTGAGCTGGTGATTATGAGATTAATTAGTGTTGTGAATGATGGCATTTAGAAGCGTTAGGTTTCCAGCTTTGGTGCAGTGGGCATTTTCTGTGGGCAGAAGGCATGTGTGCAAATAGTGCTGCAACGGCTGGTGGACACGGGGTCACGTCCATGATAAGGACCCACCCTTTTCTTCCAAATGGACAGGAACATGATAGGCTTACCTCTGGGATTTGCAGCTGATGACTTCCTGATAGCTGATATTTTGTGAAAATGGCTGCTAACAGAAAATACTCTTTGGGTAAAATGCCATCTTTGAAAAAGAATCTCTGGGTTTTGTATGTAATTAAGAGGTTACTTTTGCTTCTATTCACAGTTGGTTATATCACAGTTGGGATGTCACACAGGTAGCAGTGACAGTTTGATTTTCCCTGCAGTTATCATGAGAAACTAGTTGCAACAGCTGTCGTAAGAAAACTAATCTCCAGACAGTCTTGCGGATACTTTGGACCATGTGCTAGTCATTAATGAAAACTAGAAATCTGACTGAATTTGACTAATTCTAAATGTATTAGCAGAAAAAACAGTGAAGTAACCAAATGTCTGTGAACTACTGAACAATCTTTCTGAAAAGCTGAAGCTTTTTAAGGTAGATTGGATAAAATACTTGAATCCCAACAGTCACAAATGTATGGACAAATATTTTTTCTTTAAATGCTTTAAGCTAATTTAGCTCATTTTAACTGAAAGAGATTTGGAATCAGTCTCCAAAGCGGTTTAGCTTTCACATGGAGGATGTGAAAAGCTCAATCAGAAGAACTACAGTCACGAATCTTCTCAGCATTGGTGTGAACACAGGTGGATTTGCTAGAGGGAAAAGAGCTACTGTGACTGTGATAGCTATCCCAGAGACTAAGCCTCTGTTATCTTGAAGGCAATTTCACTGAGCAGGATGAATAACGCTCTGAAAGCTAAAGGATAGAAAATGTGACAGCTTTTGTTTTTTTCATCAAGAAAGGGAGTCACCGAAGACGTATTTTATTCACTCCCACACCAAATCCATCAAATCCACCACTCCCTTCACCAAATCCACACTTTTGCAGAAGCCCTGTGGGCAGCAGTTGGTGGTGGTCAAGGCTGGAATGAGCCTGTGGACAGCATGCATTGCACTGGTGTGGAGGCAGCACTGAGCACTGTGATGCTGTGGCACTGTGGGGCCACTCAAAGTAAAGTGCCTGAGATGATCTTTTAAATGTACAACAGGTTGCTGTTAAAGAGAATAGGAGAAATGTTGCATTACATGAAGTATCTGCAAGCAGGGGACCTGAATGAAGAAATGGCAAGTTTGGATACCCAAAATACTCACTCAGCCTGCGTAGCTGAATGATGGTGAGGTGACGTGCCTCTGGAGCTATCAGAGCACAGTGGGCACAGGTTGGATTGCAATGGAGTCTTTGCTTGTGTTCCTCTTGTCACTGCCCTGGGAATGGATAATTTCCCAGAGTTGCAGTTTGAGATAATTATGTACAGAAAACATCACACAATGTCCTGGTGAAATCCCAGGATACTCTGTGTTCTAGGTCACCTCTAAGAAAATTAGGTTGTCAAGTCAATATACAGTGATTACCCAATTATACATCCCTGAGTGGAAAGGAGTTGTTTAAGGAAGCTGAAATCCAGAATACTTTGTTTGTGCCTTGAATAGTATTACAATTCTGTGGATATTGGATTGTAAGTTGAATATTGTTATATTTAACATTCCTGATGTTAAACTTCCATTATGAATGATCTTAAAGCAACCTTTAAAATGGTTGAAATGTCAGAGTTTTTACCATTTCTTTTCTGTAATCTATTTAATTGCCAGCTAAAGCATTATGAGATATTTATTTTCTTATCACATTTGCTAAGGCTGGCATTTAGGTTATCAAAAACTAATTATCATGGGATTTTACGGGAGAACAAAAGCACCTGATCTGTGGGGTGGACGACAGAGAGCTGATTTAGCAAGCATGAGATGCTGCAGGTGGAGCCAGGAGCTACCTTGGTTGCTGTGTTTATATTGACTGAAACAGACTTGCGTCAAGTGTCCAACATCTTAAATAGGCTATGAAAGAGATAGGGAATACTGCTCATGTTGAGGAAACAAAAAATAACAATGAAAGGCAGGAGAAAGAATGACATCCCCATCCTCTGCTCCCCTCTTTACCTTAAGAATGCAGTTGAGATGCCTGTGCAAATGCTCAGCTGGTATCAGCATTTAGACAGAGATCTGCAAGGTCTCTTCGGGTATGGTCAAACTTACTTTAATTTTTGGAGTGCATGGGTGTTGCAGATAGTCATGAAAAACGTTGCCTGTCACACTGACAGGCTATGTTCATGTATGTGCTCTACCTGAAGTTCCATGTCAAATTGTGTTAAAGTGATCAAAATACACTGGGAACAAACTGCTGGAGCTCAGACTCTGTGACCAGTCCCCACCGGATGTTCTGTTCTTGAGCACTGCAGAGATATTTGTCAGATAACTCTTTGCATGGTCTTTAAGAATCTATGGAACTGCAGGTTGTCTCTTCCTCTTCCTCTTCCTCTTCCTCTTCCTCTTCCTCTTCCTCTTCCTCTTCCTCTTCCTCTTTCTCTTCCCTCTAATTTTATTTTTAAAATGCTTTATTTAAAGCTAACACATTTTCAACACAGAAATCTCGCCTATTATAAAAAAACAACAACACATTGTTTCAGGTATTACCACTAGTCTTGGTTTCCCAAATAACTTGTTTGTTTGTTGTTTTCTTATGAATTTGCAATCAGGTTGATCTAACTACTGAAAAATATTTTCTCATTTCCAATGGTAGCTGCAAATTTCATACAAGCTGTAAAAGAATGACACCTAAGCCTATGCTGGGTTGCATAAAGATATGGATTAATCTACAGGTTGGGGACCTGTGGATCTGTGGTACAGTGTGGTAATGCTACATATATAAGAGATATTTTAACCCTGTGTGCCAAATAAGGAAAAATAGATTCCCTCAGTTTGTTATGAGCTTGACTACTGCCATAACTGGAGATATTGTAGAGGCAGGAGTATTTTTTTTTATTTAATTTCTCCTCTTGAAAGGTAAAGGAGATGGACCAGAAGCCTATAGCAGCTGTGCATTGCTCTGCTCTCTTTGTGCCACCCACCGTGAGCATCTGTATGGGTTGCTAAGGGTAGAAAAGGAAACTGACTTTATAGCTGCCAACAAAGCGTCCCCAAATAATAACAAATGTTCTTGCATTTATAGGTAGGAGGTGAAATGTAATATATTCCAATATCTTATCTGAAGTTACGAATCAGCATATCTTATTATTGTATTCATGATCTTTTTTTTTTTTTTTTTGGTGAGGAACAGTAGGAACAGCAATTCCAAAAAGGAAATAGAAGAGTTTACTTGCATTCTAACCTCTTCTAACAAACCACTTGGTATAAATCTCCCATTGGGTTAAATGTGAACAGAGCAACTTGCTTAAGTTGAATACTACTTGCCACTGATTTACAAATGATGAAGTATTTTTGAAATGGTTAGTGGTTTTTTAATTTTTGGTCAGCTGAAGAGACTCTGTTAAAAGAAAGGCTGTTATCATGGACTGTAAACATTTCAGCAGAAGTGAGAGAACTGGTTCCCTTTGAATAACTTAGAGCAATGATACTGCATGACAGACTTGGTCAACATACCTCTTTACTCTAGTCAAACAGTTTACAAGATGCTTAAAGTTAGGTGGTCCTGGAAGAGGGTA
>VZTM01036052.1:8988-33902 GCA_013400555.1 Jacana jacana
AAAACAAAACAAAAAACCCAAACAACAGCAACAAAAAAATCCCCCAACTAAACACAAAAAACCCCAAATAAAATCCTGTTTCCAAGTTGTCTTAAGGAAGAGAAAAGCAAACTGCTGGGGAGGAGACAGTGAGCCTAGCTCACTGGTATAGTCCCATCTGTCACTACCTCCTCATGATTGTTTACAAACCCACCCTCCCAATGTTGGCTCAGCTAGATAAANTATTCTCTTTAATGAACAAAGCCTTGGAAAAAAGGTAATCTGGAACTCAGGAAAGAATGCAGTCTGGCTGTTGGAAATAACACTGTGTATCTGGAAAGAGACAAAAAAGGAATTACTATCACAGGAGGTCAAACCACACTCTTTGAGTCTGATGTACTATGCAACACAGACCAGATTATTCCTTTCAACAATTCCTGCCCAGAACCAACTAACCTAGGGGGCAGGGAGAAGGGGCAGGGACAGGACAATTAAGGCACTCTAGCTGAAAGAGCCAGTCCTAGATCAACAACTCTCACTGGAGAGCTGGAGCTCAGCATTGCTACAGACACAGTCAGGATAACTTCCATCCTGTATGGCAAGCCATTTATTTTTAAACCTGCAGCCGCAGAACACCATCAACAACAGACACTCATATACATAACCTCTTCTGCAACACTTCCTGCAGGGAATTCTTCCAAGGACTGACAGAGCAACCACAGGTGCAAATGCAAGTCCTTCTTCCTGAAGGCCAGATCCCTCTCACAGCACAGCAGCTAAGGGAGGAGTCAGGAAGCACCATAATTACAGCTGTGATTAAGCAATGAATATTTTACAATACACGTATGCATTCTAAAGTCAGGAACAATAGTTAAAGCCCCAAACAAGACAGCAGGAACTTGATTAACTCGTGGCACTATTTATAAACTGTCCTTTGTGCTGCTGTGTGGTTGGAGCACCTCTTTTGCCTTCCTTGCTTTGAGGACACCAAGAAGAAGGAGCTCTCTTGCTTCCTGGGTAGGAGGCAACAGGTATTGACTGGACTGTGTGCAGCACTGCTATCTAGGACCGTAGCTGGATATGGTTCCACGTTTACGTGGGCTGGACTGGCTTTATTACACAGAATGCCCTGGTATTTGCTTCTAGGATGAGCCCATGATAGCAGTGAAGTGAAACTCTCCATCCAGGTCCCAGGATTACGACATGCTCATGACACAGATCTTTCCCTCACCTCAAATGCTCTTCTCCTTCAGAACTCACATTTTTCTTGAAACTAATTTTGTATTTTTAAATCTGTTTCCAAGTAGTCCAGAAACGTTAACACTTTTTCTCAAAGGAAACAGTAAACTGCCATTTTCTTTAGCTTCTTCAACATAGCTTAAAAATCAAGATTCCAAGAAAGATGTTCTGTCTGATAGTCCAAATGAAAGGTCTGAGATGCAACCAATGCCAAACTGAGGGCTTTCAAAGGCACAAGAGTCACTGGACAATGAACTCCCATGACATGGTCTGAGAACTGAGCACTCAGCTACAGGTATCGATACCTACCTTCCTGATGGGTAAAGATGTAGCCCTCCTTCCCACATTTGTCTGTCCTTGATTTTCCTACAGCTACATCTTTACAGAGCAGCATCTGACTTTGTTTGTTCTCAACTACATATTAAGCTCTCTTTCTTTAATCTTTAAGAAGTTGCTATGGCTATTTTTAGGAATACCTAAGGTAACAATGTTCTAGGGGAGGAAAAAAAGCCCTACAAAAATATCAGGCAGGTTGATTATCCCCGTAAACACCAGATTGTCTAGCATGACTTAAGCCTTACAGGATCATTATGTCTTGTGCTATGTACAGAAGGCCTCTCCATGTCAGACTATCAGCCCATTGGTGGCAACAGAGGCTGCATTTATGTACTTACAGAGGTGACTCTTGGCTCAGTTTGTTTCAGTGCATGTAGAATTAATGATGTACGTACATGTCAAGAATCATAACAAAACCATGACCTGTCAGAATGTGAATTTCATGGTCTGAAGAAGGCAGCAAAAGTGATGCAAAGAGAAAGGTGGAGCAACCAGAGTATGAGAAAAATATGTTACCATTTTGCACCACATCTGTGAAGTCCCTGGCACAGACCAAGACTCTGTACCTTTTGTGCCCCCTGCACAATTGCTTGAAAGTGTCCTATCAGAAATATGGGGGAGGAGGAACAGAGATGTAAACAGGGAGGGACATCATGCCTGGCAAAGAGGAAAAAAGGGAAATGGTACCATAACCAGGGATCAAACCTTTGTTTTTTTCATCAGCGTCTTTTAGCAATGACTAAAAGGAAAAGTGGGGATATCTGACAGACACAAGAGCACATTTGCCAGGAGTGTGGAGAAGGGGGAAACAAGGACCCTAAGCTGTGGTGAGAAGTTCAGGAAGATGTAAGTCAAGAGCACGTGCAATTCTTGGCAGAGTGTGGAAGAGGAAATTATCTGGAAATTTGTTGTTACTGAAACCGTGGAGATGGATAAAGGCACCCAGTGAGAGATAAGAGGCAGTAAGAGTATATCCCAAAAGACAGTTGCAAGATGAACCAAAACAGCGAGTACCTTGGCTTAAAAATGCAGAAGAGAGCAATCAGTCATGGGGACAGCTTGCAAAGAGGCTGGTGGACTCTGGGCATTCAGATTGCAGGCTGAGAGTAATCGGAAAGAATCAAAAAAAGCAGTGTAAGAGAAGGAGAGAGTTAAAAGTCAGGGCAGTCAAACACTTGAAAGGGAGGAAGGAGAAGCCTGGAAGTGAATGTGGCATAAGACAGCATCCAGATCCAATGAACAAAGCATGTGTACTCTAGGACTGTTAGTTTAAGAGTTAAAAACTCCTGGGGGAGGGAATATTTTAATTAAAAAATCCCAAAACAAAACAAAAAACCNTTGTTGATGGCTTGTCCAGCTGGAGTGTGTTCTACATCGTACCCTTCTCTCCTCAAAACATCAATCACTGTGTTGTTGCCCATGAAGTGACCTGCAGTTAAGAGAAAAATTACATCAGAACTCAACAAGCACAGAGAAAGAGAGAGAACAGCAAAGTCCTTCCTCATCACAGGAGGTGTGCCATGCTCAGTGGAGGCAGTACTTTATCACTCCCCACTGGCATGCACCAGAATCACAGGATCTATAGTAAATGATTGGTGAACTTTACCAAGGTTATTTCAATTACCACCTTCTGCCTTTCTAAAATGCAGATGTGATTGAAACTACTCTGGTTCCAGAAACTGTTGCATTATCAGGGCATTGTAGATTTTTTGGGGCAGTAAGAGATGAAGTTGGGAGACACTTGTTCAGGAGTAGCACAGTCTACATCTGGGGGTGGTCCAAACCAGGTCAGAATCTGGACACAGCATGTACAGAACTTTAAAATTCTCTGGCATCATAAAGGCACTATCTGAGATGTTGGTCAACATCACAGACAATTTTTAAATGAGTAAGAATCATCCAACTGCAAAGAACAGAAAATAGCTCTGAAAACCAATGACTTAGATGAACCCTTTTAATTCCTTGTCACTTGGCAAGCCACCAGGGACAGAAACTCCATTTCAGTCATGCTGACAAAAGTTTTGGAAGGACTTAGCTAGATCTGCCCTAATTTTTGGATTTATGTCTCTACACCATTTTCAGACAGCTGTTGTGGCTAGTCAGCCCATAATTTGGCATCATATTGAATAAATGGCTACTCAAAGCATGCAGGCTGTATGCTCTGCATGCTAACTGATCAACTTCCACCATCACTTTAACACCTCACCAGACAAGGCTCCTGAGAAGTAAATGGACAGCAGACGCCTTGCATAGTTCCTCATTGATCTAGATTTCTTGAAAACATTTGTTCATTTAACAGTAACAGCCTACATTAGTTAGAATTAGACTTGAGCTACTGACTAGTCAGAATCCTCCTTTGTCTCAGCACTGCTGAAACTGATACATAACTTCAGAAAAACTGTTTTCTGCTAGTATTCTTCATAAATACATGGCAATAAAACCACTAGAATGATTCTAAGAGCCAGGGAAAGCAAGGAGATAGAAAAGAGATGAGATTAAGAGGGGACTAAACCCAAGGGGTTTATGATTTTTCATTCCAAAATTATTTCAATGAACTGGGAGCACAAAACTCCAGTTTCTCATACCTCAAGAGCAAAGGCCTCATGAACTGCTTCCTTAAGGCATGACAGTTGGATGGTATCATTTGAGCACAGACATTTATCAAGATGAAATTTCCCCAAGAGCTGAAGAACACAAATAGATCTAGCTCAAATAAACTTTTTAACCAAATACTGCAATGCACACCAATTGGCTACCATATTTTCTTACCTAGTACCTGGATTTTCCCCCAGCTCTTTGGCCTTCGGAAAGAGTAAAGCTTGGCCATCATGTGTATCTAACCTAATACTGTTCGGATCTGTTGCTTGCCAACGGTTCAGTCCCAGGTGCAGCTAAATGAGAATTTCTTCATGTCAGCAAAAATACCAGATGCAGCAGGGAATTAGAATGACTGTAATTAAACACTGTAATTGAGTAAAATTAGCCAGTGGAAGGCCAACGTTAGGTATATAATGTGCCAAACGTAGTTGCTATCTCTCACCTTTAACACAGAAGAGAGGTATGTGTAAAGGGAAGGGGGTGGGAATTCACTCCTCCTTGCTGCCCCTAGACAACAGAGAAAGGGGTGCTTCCATCCCTTGTAAGTGAGAGTGAGGTAGGACAACTTTGACTTTTAGAGGAAAGCCTCTCCTTTGAGGATGGGGCAATTGTATATACCAAGTTCAGACTAGGTATACATCTCATGTAGGCAATGTTGAATGAGCTGAGCCCCATCCTCAGCAGTGAGAAGCAGTGCCAAGGCTCTGAACTCTCATTTTCCTAATTCGAGTCCTTCAGAAGCAAAGGGACAAAACACAAAGATAAATAATCTATGGGGCAATTTACAGTGTTAAAATAATTTTTCTCATCCCAGTTTAAGAGCTTCAAGACCAAGTTACTGAATAGTTGCTCACATCACACCATTAAATGAACTACCTCTTGTCAATCTTCAGCTGCTCAGAACAGTCATTTAGATTGGTATGTAAGAAATTACTGTAGTACATGGATTAATCCCATTTCAATCGGTCAAACTGCCTAAGTGATTCCCTGAAGCTGGGCCTTTTTAATTTGATGGAGTGATAAGAATCTTTTATATCACAGTCCCATGTGCAGACCTTCACAGGGAGCCTTTGCTCATTGTTTGAGATGCAATGAGTTATGTCTGTGCATGAAAGAAAAATCGTGTGCTAATACCTGTGCAAAAAAGAACAGATCAAAGGAATAGATATATGTAAAACAGATGTATACGAAGTTAAACAGGCATGTAATATTAGATTGTCATCAGCCAGGAGCTCCTCAGGCTAAGTACATAAAAGTATTAGGAGATGTCAATGATTGCTATCCAAAAGGTGGGCCACGTGCTTCATGAGACAGAGCTGCTCCAGGGCCCAGAGGACCTAAAGGCTCTACCCGAGCCAGGAGCAAAATAAAAAAAAAGACAGAGTGGTGAGGGTCTGAGGTACAGGAGGCCACCAGGAGCCTCTCTAGAGTCAGCACTTCTGCTTTTTTTTTCTGGGAACTGTCACAGAAATAGCTCGGTGGGATGTGAGAGACCTGACACCAAAAGCAACTGTAAGAAACATGAGAAAGATTCACCAAAGTTTAAGATCAACAAGTACACTGCAAGGGAGACTTAGCCCAAAGTCACATGACAGGGAGTAGGCTTCTGTCACCTGATTTCTATTTTAGACTAACAGACTTGAGTGCCCCCCCAAAAGAAAAGCCCCAGGCCCTGTCCCATAAGAAAGCCTGCTCTTTTCATTCTGTATGCACCTCTGCATTATCCTTACACCACTAGGTGAAGAAATGCCTCAGAGAGGTCAGTTTACTCCGGCAGGGGGTACAGGCCATTCTCCTGGGTTCAAGCTCAAAGAGAAACTAAGAAGCTGTTGTGTCCACCAGCTCAGCCATGCACTCTAACGGACAGTAAGACCCCAGCCTTTGATCTGCATTGAAAGGAGATGGCATGCAGGGACCACATAAGGCAATATGCTCAAACAATGCTGTCTGACCAGCACTTGCAGCCTAGTCCACACACTCAGACAAGTAGTGAGTACTCCTGACCTTCCTCAGCAGAAATACCCAGTTTTGCAGAACACAGGCTACTACTGTCACCGTGAAAACCATGTCTCCTGGTTGCAGCTTTTACTGCCGGTGCATTCAGATCTGTTTTCATCTAAGTAACTGTGCTAAACTGTGGGTTTCAACAGAGGCTACTGAACCCAAATTTGAGCCACCACAAGGCTGAAAATTTTCTTCATCTAGTGAAATGAACAAGGAAACCTGCACAACAGAAATTCTGTTTCTGTTCCTCAATTTTTGTCGTGTTAAGCAACACTGTAAGGCTGAAGAAAATTATGTTGCTCTGAATTTTAAAAAATATCCATGATTCCAACCCGATACACGAATTCCCTTGACCTTCCCTTAGAGTCACATAAAAGGAAGCCCCCAAGCCCACGTAATTCTCTGTCTGCTGTGTTTTCCCATCTGCCCCAGAAATGCGCCAACCTCACCATCTACAAATATCCCAAGATAATAATCACTGGGCTCACATGTAAAGAAACATAACTGTTTGTTGGGAAATCTGACAGTGCAACCACAAAAATGGTATAAACAATGCTAGCCACTGGACTAAAAACAGGATGCTTATCTCTGACTGGGCTGGGACTGTTCAGATGGGCTTTTGATACCTGAGACTCTATGGGTGACTGAAACAAATATTTTCACAAATGTTTTAGAGGTACAGACCTTACAATTATTTAGAAACTTAGTGGAAATGCCCATGGCAATGTTCTCCTGCTATCATTCTTCTTAGACTCCTTCCAAGAATTATATAGATAAATTCATACAATATGAGGTGAACAAGACGGTGAACAGAAGATCTGTAGGTGACTGAATTACAGTTATTGGCCTGCTAAAAAGGCATGACATAAGGCTGCTGACTATGCTACCCACAAACAAAGAAAAAAAAGAAACCTGCAGAAATTAACCATTAAGCACAAAGGACAGCTCATTCCTCTCTATTTGCCTCCCCTGGTGGGGTACTTCTACCCTTTCAGTAATTAAAGTGTCCCCAGTATCAGTCTGTGAGCCAATAAACCCATGGAGAATGGTTCAAAACTGCCAGTACTCCTTCAAAGGATGCAAACAGAGTCAAAGGAGAATTCCTGATGACCTGCAGAGCCAGAACATGCATGGCCCAAGAAGTCCCAAAGGTATCTGCAGTGAAAAGCTTGAAGTTCAGTGTGTGGCCAATGACCTAGAGAATGCAGAGTATTGTCCTATTTCATTGGATGGAAGCCAAACTGCATAACAGACATCAGACTCCTCCTATGGGTCCAGATCACTTTAGCATTCAACAGCCCATGAGACAAAAGTGATCCTTACTGGTGGACAAAGTGATCCTTATTGACATCATGTGACCAACAAAGCTAAAATGAGTTCCCAGAAGATACAACTCTTAAGACACAACCACTAAGAATGGAGACATGGAAAGTACTCATATAGTACACACACCTGCTGTGCCCCTACAAGCAAGAACCCTTGCAGAGGAACTTTCTTCATCCCACTCCATGGTCTGTTATTCCCCAATGGGAGCTGAAATTAGTGAAATAGAAGCAAACCTGTGGAAAGAACTGGACACTCCTCTCTATTTCTGAATCTCTACTTAGTTTAACCTTTTGGCACAAGGACAAGCTCATGGTCAAGTAAGGACTTGGAATCCCACTTAAAACATACATTAGAAGATGAAAGTTTTCCTATTGTAGCTGCCCAATAAAGGTAGGAATGGGTAAACCCCAGCACCGATTAGAAGATAATGGTCACCAGACTGTCAGTACCTGAGCAGGAACAGCTCACAGTTTTTTGACCTAGTTGGTTTTGATAGTTGCACTAATGTATTGGAACAGAGGTTTCTGTCTCTAATGCAGAAATGCAAAGCTTGCCTTGTTTCATGTGTCAGAGATACCAGGAAGAGTGCCCTTCATGTGAACCCTGCAGCTTTGCGTCTGGGTCCTGCCTCCACATAACATTGTCTGTCCCCTTCAGGGATTGGTGTTCTAATAAACCCCATCATTAGCATTCTGCAGACTCAAAGAGGCTACTGAGGAAAACAGGAAAGCTGCTGGGTTGTATTTTGCATTCTCAGATTACAGAGGTACAGGCACAACTTCAGGGACTCAGCCTTTCTTCCCACCCAAACAAGCCAAACTGAAGCAACATTCCAGAGACAGAAGAAGCAAGCAAGCAAGGCCCTTGCGCCCAGGGAGAATTGAGGTGGCCCCACAAGATACATTTAATATCTTTTATCATTATGTTATCTTCCTGCCTCTCCCCTTTCATTTTTGCCTTCTTCCAGGATCTGCCAAGATTCTGTGTCTTTTAAAATTTTCATAAACTTAGTCATTGCAAATTTCAAATTCTATATAAGGCATAGATAAATTTACATTCCCTGTACACTCACATCTCCAGTCTCAAGTGTGCTGATGGCAGAATGAAAGTTTCCATGCTGGCTTCTGAATTCCTGCTCGATTTCAAGGGCAAATTGCTATCCTATTTACTGGGCAACTTTCCTATTTCCATGGCAGGTTTTCGTTTGGTTTTGTTTTACTGGTATAAACACCTACACCGATGGACAGAGACATCCTGGGCTGCGGCGATTGAGAGACGGGACACAGCTTGGTGCAAGCAGAACGTCAATTTATTGTGCACAGTCATTTGTTTATATATGCTTCACATAACAGCGCGTCACAACGTGTTTTCAGCAGATTGGTCCTTAGGCTTGTTCATACGCTGCTCACACGGCTGTTTAAACCACCTGATTGGCAGCGTGACAGTATATCGCTGACCAATCAGATGGTTTAAACAGCCGCGCGACTTTATTTGGCGGAGTGTCAGGGACGTTTCTGTCTCGGTGCCTCAAACTTCCTTATTTTGGTTCTGTTTTATTTCAACACTTAACTGTCAGCATCCTTATCTCTTTGTTCCCATGGTTTACGACCTACAGCTGTCTCCCATGGTTTATGACCTACAAGTTCCAGCATGTCCTTGCTTAATAACTGAGCAGTACTCGGAGTTCTGCTCTCGAGGCCTCATCCCACATCTCCCCTTTCCTGTTGCACAAAAAAAAATCTTCTTCATTGAGCATGCAATCAAACCTTGCAAACATTGTAAGATACAGGGTAAAAAAAGCAATAAAAGAATCAAAACGGCTAAAGCATAAATGACCGTCTTTACCAAACTTCTCAGCCATCCTGACAGCACCCATCCACCAAAAAGCTTATCTAACCAGTCCCAACTATTGTCTTCCCGGAGCTTAGAGACTCCGTCCTTCAGCTGTTGAATGCTGGCATGGATTGATTCTGAGTGGTCTGAGAGATTCCTACAACACATACCTTCAAAATCCTCGCAGCCATGGCCTTGCGCTAAAGACTTTAAATCATGGGGAGTCATAATGTATGTGTCGAATGCTGAAGACAACAGATTCGCAAAATATGGAGAAGAAAGCCCGTGTTCGGTGACAGTACGGCGCAGTTCCTTAATAACCGGAAAGATAGGTTAGGGCTTCCCATTGCGCCCCCCTGCCCTGACAAATCACCGGAGCTACTATTCTTTTAGCAACCTCCAGATCCCCCTCTTTCAGGGCTTGTCATCTTATGTTGGCTCACGCATCTTGTCGGTCGGGGGTATAAGTCCGATTCCTTGTCCGGATCGACAGGACCCGGATCTAAAGGATCTTCATCCGGGGGATAACAGGCTATACAAGCAACCTACAGGTCTGGAAGGCGGTAGTCCACAAGATGGCGCCGTTGGAATTTCTGCCGTTCGCGGTTCCATTCACCCTTCTTGGGCTTTTATTTCCACTCCTTTCGTTGCCGCGTCCCATAATTTCACCCCCACGTCATCCCAAAGGTCTTTTGTAGAAATTCTAGATGCCATTACTGCGGGTAACTTCATCTGCACCCATTTAAGCATTGCCTTGAGGTCATGCCCGGGAATATGTTTCCATGTTTTTTAAGAAGACCCTTCACAAGTTCATATGTGTCGCTTTCCAGGGAAGACTCTCGGTTCCCCATGTTTCCCACAGCTCACCTCTCTACTCCGGAGGGATTTCAGGCCAGCCAGCTCCTCCTTCCTTTCAGCAGCACATTCAGTGTTCTGTGGGACTCGCAGCAAGCCGCTCAGCTAGGCAGTTCATAAACCCATCACGTCGGGGTCACCAATTTGTGGTAATTGAGAGACGGGACACAGCTTGGTGCAAGCAGAACGTCAGTTTATTGTGCACAGTCATTTGTTTATATATGCTTCACATAACAGCGCGTCACAACGTGTTTTCAGCAGATTGGTCCTTAGACTTGTTCATACGCTGCTCACACGGCTGTTTAAACCACCTGATAGGTCAGCAATGTACCGTCACGCTGCCAATCAGATGGTTTAAACAGCCGCGCCACTTTATTTGGTGGAGCGTCAGGGACATTCCTATTTCAGTGCCTCAAACTTCTTTATCTCAGTTCTGTTTTATTTCAACACTTAACTGTCAGCATCCTTATCTCTTTGTTCCCATGGTTTATGACCTACAGCTGTCTCCCATGGTTTACGACCTACAAGTTCCAGCATGTCCTTGCTTAATAACTGAGCAGTACTCGGAGTTCTGCTCTCAAGGCCTCTTCCCACACTGGGCTTAGCACTGATGATTATTTTTTACAAATACTGGTGACAGATAATTTCTCCAATATTTTCTTTTCCAGAGACAATAAATGGTGTTCCTCTTGCATAACTTCCCATCCAAAAATGCCAGATGGAACAGCAGATTTCAAGAAGGAATACCAGACATGCTCTATGTGAAAACATCACCACCTAGCACACCATTCAGGAAAGACACTCAGCACAATTCCGTTTTCCCCTAGGAATTTGTTCTTATTTTTCCCACTTGTTATGTTGGAAGGGGAAAGGGGAAAGGCGTCAGACATGCCTGTGAATCCAATACACTTGACACCCAAGGCTGGTGCATAACTGATCAGTCCCCCACATTCCAAGGACTGCCTCAAAACCTAGAGAAGTTGGAGGAAGCCATTTAGTGGACTGTGGCAGACTCTGCAGTAAGCAAAGGTGGAGCATGTTCTCTCTTCCTTGTCCAGGTGGCTAAAATGACAGATTACACACCCACGTTCAGCTCAGGCAAGGCCAGTTAAGCTTCTACAATTAAGTCCAAATCCTTCTTCTGCATGTTGTTGGATCACATATCAACCATCTAAGAATTAATTTTACTTAAGCAAGTATCAATTCACCCAGCTGCTGGGAGGAAAAGAACTAAAATCTGGAGCTGGATTGCTAATTTGGATATTGGTTCTTCATTCTGCTCATAACAGAGCAGATGGAAGTCTGAATCCATGCAGTCCGAGTAATGCTAAATAAATACATTCATTATTTCTTTTAGTAATTAGAAGAAATAGTAGCCAAAGAATTTTTAACAACCTCCTTTTCTTAGTGTTAATAGTGGCTTGCCAACATCCATTATAGTTTAAAGCCTCAGAATGAGCTTTTTTCAGAAGCAGCAAAGAAAAACAAGCTACGAGAGAAAAACAAGCTGTGAGAGAAAAACAAATTTGCCAGTGTTTACAAGGTTAAGATGAGCAACTTCTGAAGTTGTCACATCAGCGAGCATCTCTCAGTGAAATCAGTCATTTAACCCACAGGGATATAAGGCATCTTAGATCCCTCTGCACTTCTTATTCATAAACTGGCATTTCTGGAGTTTCTCAGCTGTTCAAAGAGGTAAGTAAGAGAGAGACTGGAGGCAATTCAAACTTGGATGTTAGAAATCCTACCTTCACCTGAGGCCTTGGTTGTCACAATAAAGTCAGGATCTCATGTCACTAAGTACACTTCATCTTGCATAAAAAATAATCCCCACTTTTTCTTTTTTTTTTACTTTTAATTCTTTAGTCCCTTCAACAGGAACTGTAATTAAACCAATACAAACAAGCCACACCCATCCAGGAATAAACACAACCATGCAGAAGGAAAGCCCATTTAGAGTTGAATCTGATGAGCAACATCAAGGGAAACAAGGAATGCTTCCACTGATACCTCAGCAGTAAAATGTATACTAGTGCTGATGCATCCAGGAGACCCAATGACAAAGAATACAGAAAAGGCCAGGGTACTCAGTGCCATTGCCACTTTCTTTGCTGGTAAAACCAGCCTTCAGGAATCTCAGGTTCCTATGACTACAGGCAAAGCCCAGGGAAAAAAAATGTTCACCCTGGGTGGAGAAAGATCAGGTTAAGGAACATTCAAACAGACCAGATATACAAATTCTGATAGAATACACCCCGAGGAACTGTAGGAGCTTGCCAATGTCACTGTGAGGCCACTCAATTATCTTTACAAGGCTATGTGGCAATTGGGGAAAGTCCCTGAGGACTGGCAGAAAGCAAGTATCACTCAAGTTCAAGAAGGGCAAGAAGAAATATCTGGGGGACTGCAAACTGGTCAGCCACATCCCTATTACTGGGGAAGGTGATGGAGCAAATTATCCTGCACACCAAACATGTTAGAGATAAGCAGATGATTGGAACTGGCCAGTATGGATTTATGATGAGGGAAACTTCGCTCATGAAGTTCAGCAAATTAAGTCCTATACCTGGGCAGGACTAGCTCCAGGCACCAGTATAGGCTAGGCACCAACTCACTGAAGAGCAGCTTGGCAGAAAAGGATGTGGTGTCCTGGTGGTCATCAAGTTGACCTTAAGCCAGCAAGGTGCCCTTGTTGCAAAGAAGGCCAACTGCCTTCTGGGCTGCATTAGAAGGAGCACTGTCAGCACACTTAGGGAGGTGATTCTTCCCTGCTTCTCAGCCCTGGTGACATACATCTGGGTTCAGTGTCTAGCTCGGAGTTCCTCAGTTCAAAAGAGATGTGGACATACTGGAAACAGTCCAGCAAAGGGCCACAAAAATGATGCACAATTAGAGTATCTGTCATATGAGAAGAGGCTGAGAGAGCTGGGACTGTTCATTCTGGAGAAGAGAAAGCTTGGGGGGAGGGGAGGCGAAAATCAATGTATAAATAGCTGGTGGAAGGCTGTAAAATAGGTGGAGCAGAAATTTTCTCAGCTGTTCTTTGTGAAAGAGCTAGAGGCAATGAACACAATTGATATATACAGCAAATTTAAAGGTAAGAAAAGGCTTTTTTTCTGTGAGAGTGGTTATACACTGGAATAGGTTGCTCAGAGAGGTTCTGGAGTCTCCATCCTTGCAAATAATCAGAACCTGACCAGACTCACAGCCCTAGGAAAACTGCTCTATATGATCCCGCTCTAAGCAGGGGGTTGGACAAGAAAATCTCCAGAGGTGCCTGTTAGCCTCAACTATCCTGCAATCCTCTGAAGGTTTAACCTTTATTGTGCAGGCAGCACACTCCTAAGACCTGTAAAAGTGGTGAAACCCTCCAAAGCACAGCAGGACAATGCAGCCCTCTCCAGGTCAACATGCACCTCTTAATCAAACCAGAAACCCATGGTGTTATCTAACCGGTGGTCTATGGAATCACATCTTTGTGCCATCACTTATGTTGGCTTAATGTTCATATCCTGAACACTCAAATGACAGTTCAGAGAAATAAAAAATGCACACAGAAGGAAGACTGCTTGTGAAAAATTACAGCTGGCTTTGCTTTACAAGTTCTTCCACTGGCAACAGGAAATAGGTCTGGCTTGTAACTCGTAATTCTAGTGCCACTATAAAAAACACCCATTCAGAATCTAGATAAAATCCTTACTGAACAAAGTGGAATGCTGCTGGCATTACCATCTCTCTTCCCATACTTTCCTCTAATTCCCTCAAACAGACTCACAGTGGCTTGAAATTTTACAAGTTTGCACTTTGACCAGAAGCAAAGCTTTTCAGATAGTTTCAGCAAAATCTGTTATTTTTTAGCTCTCCACTTTTGTGCAAGCTTAAGTTACTTCCAAACAAAAATAGTGCTAGAAATGAGCTCTGACTGTAAAACATTTTTAACAGAATGTAGGGAGAGTTTATCTGATCTGTTGAAATGTACTAAAAGCATAAAATATGGTGGACCTAATGATCAGATCTATTGTAGTCCAAATTACCATATGTAAGAATTATGTATGTTGATTTCATGTAAGAAATCAACAGATAAGAGCTTTTTTTGCACAATGTATTATACAACTCTATACCAAATCAATCCACTTGGAATATAAAATAAATCATCAATCTTTTCCAATTTTACCCCATTTAAAACAAAACCACCAAGAATAGTTTAAATAAGAAGAGAGGGCATCTGTAATACACGGTCACCCACAAACTATGACCCTGCTTGGACTTCATTGATGACAAGTGTTTTTCCAATGGTGTTTGGGAAAAAAATTGAACTTTCCTTACAAAAAGCCTACCCCTTTAAAAAAAATCACAGGGTGAAAAATCTGGAAAGAAACAAGTACAAGGCTTCTCCCCCTTCTAACCTGGAGATTTGGGTCTCCTACTACCATTTTAACACAGCTTTGTCCTGCAGTTTATCAGCCACTGCTGGGAGATACTCTTCTCACTGGTGGCCAGAAAAGGGAAACCCACAATACAGACCTATTTAATAGCCCTGTTTTTTTTTTTCTCCTTCTCTTCTACAGCTCATTCTAACCTGCCTTGTGTGAGCACTTTTCTGGAACCCTTTTCCAGTAATTAACAACAATACAATACACAAACAGTGCTCAAAACTGAATACAAGACATTTGTTCTTCTTCACTGCTTGCTGGCATAAAAATAAATCCTCCACATAATTATCACATACAAGCAATCTGGATAAGCAAAAGGCTAAATTAGCTTGCTGGAAAATAAAAGCCTGTAGTTGTATTTGTAATTTGCACTCAGAAAGCCTCTGAAGAGTGTAGACGTGGGTCTCTTTTCTGCATTATATCCTATGACGTTACTTCTCATTTAAACAATTAATATGAAACAAACTTAAAAAAAAATGAAACCACTATGTCATCAAACACAGGGACAATGAGGAGTTGTGCTTTTGAAAGTGTGAGGCTGGCACTGTTCTTTGAGCAGAGGTATTTGGAAGAGCAGAGGAGATCAGAGGCCAGATGGGTATCAAAGCCAGTGTGTAATTTAAGACAATTTTGAAATCCATCCAGAGTCCCCAGAGAGGACAGGGAACCTGTCTGGATTCAAAAGTATGATGGAGAAGCATGAGAAGTGAGAAGAACATGCCTGGTGGTGGTGATCAAGCCACATGCACATAAGCCACAGATCAAGGGTGTTCATGTAGCCCAAGGCTCCAAGCAGTGCTGCAGTATAGCAGTGTCAAATCATAACTCTGCTCTACAGGAAAAGGCAATCATGGAGACAAAGAAGAGGGGAAAGGGAAAAGGAGAGGAAGGAGAAAATTAAGTATCCAGCAAGCCTGGGAAGCGTTTTATGGCTGTCATGAAGGTCAGTTTGGAAAGAACAGGGATCTGTCCTCTTCCTGCACTGCTTTTGAGTTCTGAGGCAGAGCTGTGCACACTAACGACAATAAAGACAGTTTAGGGGAAAAAAGTGGGGAAAAAAATGAAGTTGATGGGAGAAGAGAAAAATGACAGAAAAGCATCTTAAAGACATGTGATTTGTCCAGTGCAGTTACTGGGAAGCAAGGTATGTGTGCAAGGAGGGGAAAAAGCTCTTTTCTTTCAAAGGATCCTATTCCTGGGACAGGGCAGATTCAGAGTGACACTTGCATCCGCATCCATCTATTTGCATGAGCTGCTTATCACTCAGTTGCAGCCCATTTACTGGAGCCCCAACGTCTGTGACTACCCTCCTGACAGAACACTAGCTACCTGCAACTGATGCAACTGGCATTCAGGGTTGACATACACACTGGTCAGAAACATCAGTCCAACAGGGATGCGAGTGATCAGAACCTCAGCAGTGGAGTACAGTCAGTCCTGGTCTTAGCTTGCAGACAGACAAGACCAAAACCTACATAACTTGCACCTGCTGAACTGTCCTTTGTGACAGAGAGTTGCACAGAGCAGTGATACTGCAAGAAGATTGCACTATTGCAATCTTCATACCCGAATAAATGTTATCAGCCAACCGTTCACTCCCTGCCCTCATACACAGGACCCTTGTTGGTGTAACTTTGTAACCTCAAGTCCCTGCTGCAAATGAGGAGAGTCTCACAGACTTCCAAAGCCAATGCTTTTGGAGTGTTCTAAGTATTTTCATTGCCTTGTCTAGATCTTTCATCTTCACTAAAGCAGTAGACACTGAGACTGGAAAACATCACATGGATCCTGATACTTGCTTTAGTTCTTTTCCTTTCCCAAGGCCCACATGATTCATGGTGAAGAGGATGCAATACTTCTCTGTCAATTACCACCTGTCTTTTCAAACACCAATCTTCACTTCTTCCTTTCACTGAGCTAGAACAAAGGCAAACCAATCCTGGTCACACACCCCACGCAGCCCTGGTCTGAAGTGTGGGTCTTAATCTCACTGAGTTGGATGTGCTGCTGGACGTCCCTATAGATTTGTGCTGGCTGCTAAGAGGCAGGGAATGGAGAAGGATTTCCCGAATGCTCTGCTCAAACCAGTGACAGACACAATTTCCTTGTAGTTGTGGAAGTGCAGTGAAAGAGGTAAGAAGCTGCAGCAGGAACAAAATCATGAAAGTGTGCCATGCCTCTCCCCTACATTTGTTGAGCCCCCTAGATTTACACAGCTTGGCATAACATTCTTTTGGATGTGTTCTTGAAAGGCTTATTCGAGCACTAATGCAACTTGCTACCTTTCATCTCAGCCCCCTGTTCCTCCCACCATTCTGCTTTGTTTAGCCAGACCATAAACACGTATATCTAACAGCTATTCCTTTTCTGTATGCACTCTAGTTGTTTCAGGATCTCTGGCTATGCATGGAACAAAAAACCCTGTAACTAATAAATCTTACAACCAATGCTTACACTGTGAGCTCTTTCATGCTGAAGGAAAGCAGTCTCCTACACTGAAAAAAGTACAACTATCAGGGTACAGCTATCAGGGCAAAACTGAATTATCATCCTCTGTGCCCACCAAGGTAGAAGTACTGACCAAAGGCTTCTAATGAATGTAGGAATAATGTATTCAGGTTGAAGGGCACCTCAATCACATACCTGCTCCAAATGCAAAGAAGAAACTCTTATTTGGGTACTCTTCCAGCAGGTCCTTCACCCTTCTGCCCATTCGCTGATTTCGCTTGTAGATGAGCTCCTGACGGAAGTAGCTGTCTATCTCTTGGGCAGTAATACGTTCATGTGCAGGAAGTGTAGCATTAACGAAATTTGGGACCTAAGGTAGAAAAGACAAAAGGCTTCATCAAAGGGGCATTTGTTTCACAGGCAGCCGTGATGCACATGCATTTTGCTCCATTGTTAAATGTATCAATTTCCTTGTCCCTTAAGGCAGTAGGACAAAACCCAAAGAAAGCTAAAAAATTACTCAGCAAGCTTCATTTCAGTCAACATATCATAGAACTATAGAATGGGCCACGTTGGAAGTGACATTAAAGATCATAGAGTTCCAACCTCCCTGTAGGGCAGGGGCACCTCCCACTAGACCAGATTGCTCAAAGCCCCATCCAGCCTGGTCCTGAACAGTTCCAGGAATGGGGCATTCACAACTTCTTTGAGCAACCTGTTCCAGAACGTATCGTTTTATAGGTTAGCCAGCTGTAGTTTTTTTATGCAGAGTCTGTTATTACTCTCAGTTTGCCACACTGTAAATCCCAAATCCTGATTGCCTGGCTGAAGAAAGTACGTATTTGCCCCTGGCTATCTTTAGCTACATACTTCTTCCTTAAATTGCCATAGGTGTGAAATAAATGTAATGATAATTACACTCTTCTAAGAGAGTTTGATTGGTATCAGAGCCCTCAGGCTGTCAAAGAATAACTGAGCTATTTGAACTAGTTAATAAAAACATCCCAAAACTTTCCAAAAGAAAGAGGGCCAGATTTTGTCAGGAAATAAAGTGTCATCATCTTCAGTTACCCTGCCCTCAAGGTATCTTTGAAAATACTGGCTTCCTCCTCTGGTGCCCCCAGGGCAGCTGTGGCTGCACAATACCTCTTGCTAGTAGAGAGAAATGTGGGTCTGGACTTGCAGCCACCCTTGCTTCTTGCCAAGTAGCTCTGGGCAGTGCAGCCACAGGGACTGCTAAAAAGGGGGGCCTGTGACCAGTGCTTTCTGAGGAGTAAAGCCATTAAGCCAGGTGCTTTCCCTTGCAAGGCTGAAGCTACTGAAAAGGCTCTGGAATCATGCAGAGACTATTTCCTATTGTTTCCCAACAGTTCTCAGTGCACAGGGCGTCATCTGTTGGGCAAACATGGGATCAAATACAATTTACAGAGAAGTTCTGCTTAAAAACAAATAGTCTGCTGATAGTGATCCAGACTATTACTATTCAGGTCTGCTGTGAGTGCCCTGTGGTGGAGGCCCACATGTAAGTAAAGGGTAGTTGCCCCCTCAGAAACATGCGTGTGTCTGCAAGAACTGTTCTCTCCAATGACCTCAAGGCAATGACACTGTCTATAGTCTGTAACACAGCAGAATGATGATGTAGCACCTGTACGCTCTTACAGTGCTGGCCTCCTTTGCCCTTCGAAATCTATGAAGCAAGTGCACTGCGTTGCTAAGTAGTGCTAATGACCAAGTTACCTGCACCTGCTGGCTGAAGGGTGTGCAGGACAGGAAGATAACAACATGTTTGCAAACCTCAGTGCCAGAGAAGCAAGGGTTAGTAAGACAGTAAAACTTCCAGTTTTGCACCACTGCACTATTAATATCAAAAGACCATAGGAAAATGGTTATTCGGCACAGAAAGCCCAAGTACTAGTAATGCCCACTTGTTCAGCACTGTGAGGCTAGAGCCTATATTTTTATTGATGTGGACAAGCAGTACCTCACAGACAAAACCAGAGAGGCCTGGTGTCTCAGTCTGAGGTTAGGTAATCTAACAGCCCCAACAGGCCAAATTGGTCCCAGCTGCGCATTTTCTTGTGGTTTAAAGATCAGAGCATTGCATTCCAGTGTGCTGCTTAGGAAACCATCTCCATAAACCGAGTCAGTGAGGCCTCAAATGGTTTTCTTTTCCTTAACATTCAGTCTAAATCTATCATTTCTTTGTTTCACTCCATTCCTCTTCACCAGGATGTGCCTGCAGTACACAAATATACTGACAGGGGATGTTAAAAAGCTTGCAACCTGCCCAGCCTTACATAAGCATCCAGGTCATGAGTACATTACTGTTGCTATTTGCACAAAAGAGTCCCTTGCTTCTTAGAGCCTGTTGATACTAAGTTAGCTACCCAAGATGGCGTAATTCCACAGGATCCTTAAGGAAATAAAAGATTAATTCCTAGAGCTTTGACACTAAAGCAAACACAGCACTTTTCCAAAAGGGAAAGTCAGGGGTGCCTTCATTGCTTTCGTGTAGCAAAATAGTGGTGAAGTCATGCAGACTCCTGGTACAGGAGTTGCAATAAAGTGGAGGTGCCACAGAGCCAGTGACATGTCCTTGGCCCTCACCTGCAAAAGGCCTGCCTGAGGAGAGACAAATGTGAGTGAGATGGGTTAGCACTATGGTGACACGTGTGTAGAACAAGGGCTGCACTTGAGAAGTGCAAGACTCACTTGAGAAGTGTCATGGTTGAAGATGATGGAGCTGAGGTCCCCACAGTTGTAATGCTTGATAAGGTCTTCTGTCGTATAGGGGATCTGGAAGCTGCCTGCTCGGAGGCTCTCCTGCTGCAAGAGAGTCTGATTCAAAGCAAAGAGCACCTGAGGCAGGGGGAGAGGGAAGAAAAGACAGAGTTCCGGGTGAGTTCTTGTCTCACCCCTTAAGAAGGCCATAGACATGCAGCCACCTGCCAAGGGCTCTCTGAAATTGCTCCCACTGTGAGCATTCCCGTCCACATCTCACCAACCCGCCTCCTCTGCATTTGCAGATACTCACACCTCAGGTCCCAGGGGCCTACTCATGGGGAAGAGACTCACCACACTTAACTCCAGGAGATTTTGCCCACAACATGATTAGTACAGGAGATACAAAGGGACAGACTGAAAGATGGTCAATCTTGCTCCCCTCAGTTTGTCTGGCCACCCAATAGAAGCCTGATGGGCTCCTATTCTCATGGCTCCTCAGCCACCTACTGTAATGAGGCATCATTTCTCCTTGTCTGCTCTTTCTTCTTTCTCCATAAAGAACATTAACACTGCCATTTCCTGCCTCATGTCCATTCTCCCATACACTTGATTTATTTCAGGCAGGAATGGCTCTCTGGAACAGCCCAGGGAAGGAGAGTGGCTGCCAGGGGACAGGGACAGCCACTCTCCCCAAAAGTCAGCAGCCTCACATTCTCCCAAGGCACAGGGCCTGCCATTGTCCGTGCTCCCTTCTCCTTCTCCTCCTCCTCCGTGTTCACCTGAGAATGTGAACACTCCTACTCTCTTCACCTCAAGATGAACTGGCATGGCTGCCACAGCTGCTCGCCCCAGGAGCCTCTCCCTTTACCACAAAGGAAGAAGATCAGCAAAAGTCTCCTCTGGGTGTTTCTGCTTCCCCAGCTCCAGCATAGAAGGGCTCTCCCAGGATGGTGGTGTCAGAGCCTGGAACCAGAGAGCTGCCTTTCCAGCTGCCTCCAGCTGGGGCAATGCACAACCCAAGAGAATGACCACAACCCATAAAGCACATGAGAGCAGTGGGAGCAACACTTGACAGGGGTCTCTGGAGCCAACCACACAGCATCTCTGTACCTCTCCCTCACTGCTCCAGCCACCACAGCAGGCAGCCACCAAGCCTTCGAAAGGAAGGACTTGGGGCAGAAGCTCCCCAGGCTGAGCACAGGATGCCACCAGGCATACTGGTGGGGTGTGGAAATGGCTATTTGCCTCAGCAGACATTAGCTCTCCATCGGCCTGTGGCAAGTAAAACACTGCCATTTCTCTGAACACTGCTCTTCTTCAAGCTACCACTGGTTTTCACACCAAGACCACACAACTGCAATAAGCCTTCCTAATACTTACTGGCTATTTTTTTTATTTTGAAAGGAAGGAAGCTGAGAGGTATTGCTGAGGTCTCAAAGCTCTTGAAATGCATTTCAAAAGTTAGTCGTGGCAGCGTTATTTTTCAAGCTCTGCTGACTCTTTGCAGCCTGATGAGGGTTCTGAGTAATTAACTCTTGGATATCCACCTTGCACACCATCAAAAGCACTCTGGAATGGGAGGTATTCACCAACACCATACAACTCACATATGAGTAAGAATACTCTTAATGTACTAAGATCATGTGTACTAAATCTCAGCAATACAAGACAGGACAGATGTGGGAACATACAGATGCGATTTGCCCTCTCTCAGAACAACAATCCATCTTCTACAGAAAGCTGCAGGTCCTACCAAATTTGAAATCACACTGTCCCATTACAGCTAGGTCTGCCTGTCTGGATCCAAAACATTGTAAATACAGGAACTGAATATGAAAGCACATGACTTAGCATTAGTTCTGAAAGTTTTTCCATGAATAGCATCATGTACTCCTATCTCATTTATTTTAAAAGAGCAAGAATTTGCTTTGCTGGTACAAACTTCACCTCATAAAAGAATACCTGCAGGTAAGCACTCAGGAAAGTTACACCATACTAGCCAGTGCGTATCTTGCAAAGGACCTCTGTTTAATTTGGAAGTAAATTAAACAAAAACAAATTGAAACCACTTTACATCTCAACAAAAGTTTGCATGCAGCCTGGGGTTTATTGCACTCCAAAGCCTTTGTTATCCATTTGTTTGGCTTCACTTCCCACACAGAGAACCTCTAATGGATGTTAATGACCAGACACTGAGATTCACGGAGAGACAAGCCAAATTTATGCTGAAAATGTGAGGTTTCTACAGCCAGGACTGCTAGGCCATGCCAGGAAAATCTCATATGTACAATCAGTCCAGCCAAAAGCATTTCCATGGCTTGTTTTGTAGGTTATTTAACTACTATAGCAGCATCCACTGAGGTAATTTGCCATTAAAGCAATAAGGCCCTTTCTAGACTCTACAGCCTCTGAAACAATCACGAAACAGACTCTGTCCTTACAGCAGGAGTAAGAAATGTGATGGCCAGGTAGCTCTGCCTCAATGTAGAATAAGTACATCAAAGAGGCTTTGCAATCTTTACCATTTGATCTTCATCTGAACACAAACCAGCAGAGGGTAACTAGCTTCTCTGTGGAAAACACCAGCCTGCCGAGCAAGAAGTGAGTACACAGCAAATCTTCCTCTCTTTGCTGTACTCCCACGGTCTGTGCTCCTGCTGTCACTTGCTCTGCATGCTATCTTCTGCTTCCCTCCCGCTTTGCAGTGGTGAAACAGATTCAGTATGCCTTCTAAACAGACCTAACCTGGATCATAGTGGCCAGGTTGAGCCACACAGGCACCTTCCTTCCTCATGCCCACCCATTGGCCATAAGAAACCAGCACACAATCAACTGAAAACAGCTAAATAAATCTGTTTCAAGAGCACGGTTTAAAAACACAATGACTATCTGAAATTATGGAGGATTACCACACATAGAGGAACACAGACAGCTCACCCCCTCTGCCCCTTCCTCTAATTTTACTGCTGGCATGGATCAAAGCTGCCTGGTGAAGCAGGTTTGGCAGCTCTCTGGTCTTTGCCAAGAGTACATCTTTGTGGTGTGGGGGCAGGAGAGTTGATACTGGGACATGGGAAGAAATCTCTGGTTGGCAACTGCTGAAGAGTTTGCCTGCCCAGCTAGGGAATCACAGAAGACCTTTCACAATTAGTTGGTTCATGTTTCACTTGAAAGAAGAGAGTCCAAGCCCACCACCCAAGACTCCTCAACCCCATCCAAATCATGACTGCCTGTGGACAGAGCATCCAGGACACTACCATGGACCCTACCATCCACTCAGAGGGTTTGCATGGCCTTGCATGAGCTGTTTTCTTTGATGTGGAAGACTACAGAGAGTTGCTCCCTGCCAAGTCAGACTTCCACACAAGCAATAGCTTTCTCCTTTTAGATCTAGACCCACATCCTATCACTGCATAGCACCCGAGAGAGAAGTCACACAGGAGCCACCTGAAGCCCACCCAGAAAGATAACTTTCACCTAAGCATTGTGAGGGACAGAGGTGGTCTTAGCTCCTTTGATGACAGCAGCAGCAGTTCAAGTCCTTCTGCACCATTCTCAATCACAGTCCAAGCACTGTGAGCAAAGAAAGTCAAGATACAACAAATGGACAGAAATCATAAGAGCATTAATGTCCTTCCCAAAGAGTCATCCCTAATGAGTTATGCAAACTCATGTTATCAAGCTTTCACAGCTGGAGGGCAGGAGATGCTATTGCCAAAAATACTGTTCCCATCATCTGGTTTGAACCGAATGGTGGCATTTGCTGGAGAGGGATCACAGCATACCTACTGAACAGCTACACAGGATTACACTTTGGTTTCAGTGTGCATGTAGAGCTTCACAAAGGAATGTGATAGCTTCTCTCCATTTCTGTATCACTCTTATCTCCTTGAGGGAACTGCAACTCCCTAGCAGAAAGAGGAGCATGGGGGTAAAAAAGGAGGAGCTGTTTGTACTACCAGGTATTGCTTAAAGCTGTGCCCTGTGAGAAGGTTATATTCAGTAAACAGTAATGCATAAACACTGTCAGAAAATTCCTGAGCCTACTGTTCTTAAAGGATTTAATTTACTGAGGTAGGTCTTTGCTCAGAGGTTGGTCCCTCTTATCTGTCATTATTTCTCAGAGAAAACATTAGACTAGGTGCATAGTGATACTTAAGGAAGACCACCACCATCAAACTCTGAGGACTGCATCCCAGTCTTTTTTACTAGATGTGAAAAGCTGAAGAAAGTCGACAGAACATGAGAAGCAGGGACCAGATCATCAGATCTGCAACTGCTATATATGCTTGGCCCAAATATTGTTTGTCTTCTTAGCTCCCCAGTCAATCCTGCAGTCCTTGAATTCCTAATAAATCCACAGAATTAAGGAGGAAAGGTTGACAAGACATTTTCAATTTCACTTAGAAATCACACCCAACAATTGGTGCTGACCTGAGCTTCTCTAATATGAGGTACAGAAAGCATGCATCTGCCTTCCAAGTGTCTCTTGCATTGCACTGTTTTACTAATTCCATAATCTTTCCTGTGTTAGGATCCACAGAAATCACCCCACATTCATCCTCCTTGCAAAATTAATCTTTCTTGCTACATGCCTCCCCCCCACCCCAGCAACGCTACCCTACCCTACTCTGCTCCATTAAGTGTATTCATACTATCATAAAAGTATCTCCTGAAAAGCTGTATTTGGAGAACAGAAGTAACAATTTTATTAGAAAGGAATTTTTTTCCTCCCACCTCCCACTTTCACTGTGATCTTTCTGCTTCCCCCAACCCTCTCCTTTTTTGTGCTGTGGAAAAAATCGATTAAACTCTCTTATATGGTATACATATTGCTGCAAGTCTCATTCTCCTCCTGGAGATTTCTTCAGCTGTCAGGAGACACTTGTCCCCTTTGCTAACATTGTTGGAGTGGCCTGCTAGGCTAAGGGGGTGGGGAAAAGGGGGTTAGAGCCCAGCAGATGCCTTTTTTGTTAAAGACAAAAAACCCCCTGCCATCCTCTCCACTTTTCAGCACTTTCATCCACATTGGATCAAAGTGCTGTTCTGCATATGAAAGGAATCTGGCATTATGTGCCTCAAATTAGCCTATCGCCATTCCGCTAGCCTCCAAGTCTTCCCAACAAAAGCGCTCACATC
>VZTM01036054.1:0-14630 GCA_013400555.1 Jacana jacana
GGCTGGGCTGGGCACATGCTTTCCTCTCTTTTGGATGTATTTACAAATGAGTTGAAGATTTGCAGATTCAAAATAAAGGTAACAAAAATGGACAGAAAATATTAAAAGAAAATTAAATTAAAGCTAAAACAAAGTTTTAAGAATTGAAAACAGTGTAACAAAAAAATATGAAAATATGTACAACAAAAAAATAAAGTATTTCAAAAAATATAATCCAAAAGAAACAAACTGATCAAGAAGCAGATGGAAATAAATTCAATTGTAATTTCTTGATTCCTTCACGATGAGCTTAATGGGACACCTGGCTGTTGTATGGAAAAGAAGAAGTTTACATTTATAAAAGGAGAATGTATCAAATTTTGAGAGACTGAACTGAAGAAAGGAACTTTGAAAATGAGAATCCAAGGTGAAAGAGGAAAACAAGAAAAAGAGAGGAAATGGAGAACTGCTGGGAACATTTGCCCATATGAGACAGTAAAACTGTAGTGGTGAGCAGCAGAAAGAGGGAGTGAAGGCCAAAGATAAGAGGGAGTAATGCTAGGGAAACAGATTTTCCTCCATCTTCTTACAATGATTATCCAATTTGTATTTATATAAAAGTTTACAGTACATCTACTCTTGGTGCTAAATTATTCATTTAGGGTTCATAAAACGTTTCCTGGCTGTAGAGTAATTCAATACCTTTTAACTGTTTACCAACAGAAACCTGGCAGTGTCCAACCAGATGGATGTTACTCTCTCTGAGGGGTTTTCCTTTTCATAATATCATTAATGGAGCATCCCACACTCTCCACATGAACATACCCCAGATCACTCAAGCTTTTAGAATCTCTTTCCCAATCAAGAGTAATAACTGAGGATGCCTCCAGGTGCTGCAGCAGAAGATTTGTTCATTATGATGAACAGCTGGAAACAGAAATTTTTGTTTGGCGTTTAAGGGAAAAAGACACTTTGCTCTTTGCTCTCCTCCTGCTTGGACTGAAATCCTAAACCACTCAGGTCTGTGGGATAAGGGTGAAGGAACTTCCAAACAGCCAATAGCTACTTCTCTAAATCGGTGAGAGATCCTTAAACTGAGATCAGCACCCCATTCCCTGAACTTTCCCGGCAGCCCACAGTTGTTCCCCCAAATTGCAGACTTTACTGAGAGCACAGCTGAGATAGAGTCCATCTGGATACTGAAGAGACAGCAAAGAGAGGTGAGAAAAGAAGGTAAATACAGTGTGTGACAGAGAATAGAAAACTCTTAAGATATCTGTTGTGGGTAGGAAAATATCCTAGATGACAAAATGTTAAGGTACAAGGAGCTATGGTAAACATAAAAACCACATTTCTTAAGGTATAGAAAAAGAAACCACAATAAAACAAAAAAATCCCATGTAATTTAATTTATCAATGCTGAACCAAAACCTGATTCCTAATTAGTATGTGAAACAAATTGAGATTGTTTTTTCCTAGTCTTCTGGAACTCATTCAGTATTGTGCACATTGAATGCATATGAATGGATGACTGGAGGGCAAAACTTACCTTGGCTGAACCTGTCTTATGTACAAATCGTAAAGATAATATCGAAGTTTGTCTCTAGCTTGAAAATCACATAACTGCAGAAGTTTTCAGAATAATTTCATCAAGAATAGTCAAATATTTTTAAACCTCCTTGCACCCTCTCATTTTGTTAAGAAGTTTATACATTTCTGACGTCTTCAGGTATCCATGTTCAGACTTGTAAATTTAGATTGGGGTAGTGTGGGAGGAAAACTAAATATGGCCCAGATACTATATGTTAACCTCACTTAATAATTAACTTTTCCTTTCAAATCAGTATAAACAATAACTATCTCATTTGTACACATTGTGCAACTTAGCAGGGCAGGCGCGGGAAGGTTAAGAGACATGATGAAGATAAAGCAAGTAGTGGCAGAAAAACACATGGGAATAAAGACACAGTTATTTCTACATGTAGCCCAGGATTGTGTCACCAACAGTAGCTCTAATGCAAATGACTAAAAATGAATAAAAGTGAGACTAGTATATAAACAACATCCTTCCCTTTTATGTCATAACTGCTTTGTTTCTTAGAACTCATTGGAAAAACATCATCTCAAAAGCTTTCATACATCTGACAGACTCTAGCAGCCATCTACCCTTTTATCCAGATAACACTCCTCCAAAATGCTCCAAGTTGTTTGCAAGGCAGAACTTCACAAAAGCAGTTCTAAGACTTTCTAAGTATATCACATTTTTCTGCGTATCAGCTAATTCAGTGTTTTAAGACAATTTTTATTCTTTATCCTGGCACGGATGGTGAGGCCTTAAGTTCTTAAACTCTTATGTTTGTGCCTTTCTTTCAAATTTTAGATACCAAAAATACTTTCAAATGAGATGTTACAAAGCCTTTATAATAACTTTGCTATTTCATCCCTCGGTTCATTTACTTGAATGAATTCCATATGTTCCCGGTGATTTCTAATTGTTCATTGTGTCAGTAAGTGCAATAATCTGTTCTACAGTCACTTCAATTACAGATAAATCCTTCACCAAGTCCCTCATAAAAAGTAGGTTTCAGCATTAGAATTTTCCTAGTTTTTGTTACTATGAGCAAATTATAAATGTAGAGGGTAAGAAATTTAAGCAGCCACAAGGGATTTTATCAGATAATTTAGTTTCATCCATTTGAGAAGGTCACTATGTAGTTCTCACATGGAAATGCAGATCAAGCGAAGCCATGCTCCTCTCAGTGCAAAGTAAAATTCATCAGCTTAAGCCAAGGTTCAGTGGTCCCTGGCTCCTGAGGGCAATGCAATTGAAACATTTGCAAGGAAAATTATTTTTGGTGTACTTTTTCCTGTATTTGGTAATCACCTTGACCTTTCGGAAAAAAACCCAGATGTACTGGTTTTATTATGTAATGTAAAAGTATTTTTGAGAATTTCCATCAGGAAGTAAATTTTCACTCTTTAGCCAAATATTTTTCTATAATTTTCTCCTTCTTTTTCCAATATTCTTTCAACTTTCTATGTGTGTTTTACAACAACACGCAGTTGTCTCTATCGTACTTTATGTCTCTACTTCAGTGAGCAAACTGGTCATAATACTGAGGCTTGTTGCATAGTGCTTGCCCTCTCTCTCCATCTCAAAATGTTTTCTTTCAGAAGTGCCATTTGTCTTTGGTTGAACTCCCTGGGATGACACCTTACTGCTGACCCTGTGGATTCATCTTTGGTGTTGTGATATATTTCAAACACTCTCAGAACCCAGGTATTATAAATTTACTCTCGTCAGCTCTACTTTCAATTCCTTTAAAGAAAAACATCTAGCATGTTTCTTAGGGCACGGCATTTCTTTCAAAGCCCTACAGAATATCTTTTAGCTCTACTCTGTCCACGCTGCCTTCTTTTTGATTCACTGTCTTATTCCTCCCTTCCCACTTTTCCAGTTGGAAAGACAATAGCTCCCTCTCTGATGAGGTGAGGCTGTGGTCATCCCTTTCTTCACCATCACTCATTTCTCTTGATAAAAATCTTGGAACGTAAAGGTTTCACTTCAGGGAAATCTCCCATTTTTCTGCCAGTCCCTCCGCTCACAGCCTGCTCCTGCCTCCAAATGGTGACAGCTGGTAGAGTCTCTGGGTCCTCCTCAGATGTGCCTTTGATTGAGATCCCACATCAGCTACTGCTTCTGCTCTTAGGCTGTGGGGTTATTTTTCACACATGGGAGAACTGCTAGGTGGCAATTCAAGCAGCAGCAGGAAAAGACAGTGGGATGTGCTGGGCTTGAGGCTTGTATTAATGACTTGGAAATTCAGTGGAAGCATCAGCACTTGTTGGAGTACTATGAGACTTAGTATATTAACTTTCCCATTTTTTCCCCATCAGAATTCTCTTTCTCATATCATAACCATTTTGTAATAAATTTTTAATAGTTTTCAATTTTTTATTTTTATCCATTTTTAACCTGACTTAAAACCTAGAACATAATTTTCTTTTTTATGGAAGGCATGATAAACCATGCAAACCTGCTGGGAGAAAATTTACAACCTATATTCACTCTATGTACTTCTTAACAGACGGTTATTTTTTCTCTCTTTAATGCTACGTGTATTTATATAGCCTGATTTTTTATGTTTCCATTGACCATTTACTTCTGTTTGAAAATGGGTAGTGAGTTCTGCTATGTATTTTGATTGTTTTGTTATTTTTCACCTTTCTGTCTCCAGTTGGTTACATGAAAGGACCAGACAGAAATGAAAGTTGAAATGCACAAACATTTTAAGAACAGTTTTACCTGTCCAACCCAAATTTTCTGCATTCAGTAAAGGGAAATACTTTGACTTCAAGACCTATCCTAGTATGGCAGAGAAATTTATACATAATTTAGAAAAAATGAAGGAAACTGTTTTAATAGGCAGCAAGGTACTGAATTTAGGAGTTATAAAGTACAGAGAATTGGCTCTCAAGTACAGTCCATCGTACAAAAAGAAATGTTTAAAAAAGAGGAATGCTTTTAACTGCTGACAAGAGCACTGAAAGGAGATCTACTTCCAGCATATCACTTCAGAGGAAAAAAAACAACAACTTAAATTAAGTGCTCTCTGGCTTCTGCTTCTAAGAAACAACAAGAACAAATTGCTGAAATCTGAAGCTAGACAAATTTAGGGACTTTTTTTTCAGGAAAAAGTAGGAATGTATCTACTATTAGAACAAGCTTCCAATAAATTTGGTTTCTTCATCTCTTCTGCTTGGCTGCTCTTCTGAAAGATCATTTCGGTCAAGTACAAACAAATTCTTGGGCTCTAAAATGTCTTGTGATATTTAAACAGTCTAAGGTACACAAACCCAGACTGGTTGATCTAATGAACACTTCCAGACTTAATCTCTCTGCACCTGTGATTGTTATAGTGGAACTCGAGTGTGGCAGGTGAGGGGGAAGGATGTAAAACAGCCTGCCTTCCTACTTAGATGGCCTTGAAGCTTAGCTGTGGGGAAAATCCTGCTGGCTTGCTTTAGGCCCTGGGCTCATGTAAAAAGGCAATCAGGGCATGATCATGGGCAGAGCATGAAAGGGAAATGATTTGGAATAGGGGAGGTTATGGAAAATCTTTCCCACACCTCTGCTCTCGGTTACACGGCACCTGCTCTACTTCCCACCTCCTGGCACTGGATTCCCAGTTTTGAGGCTGACACTCAGCTTTCTAGTATAATTACTTTGTTTCCCTGATGAATTTTAGAACTGCTTACACCTCAAGCAAGGTTTCCTTGTCTTAATGACCTTGTTCCTCTCTTGCTAAGTCAGCCCTGTTTGATGAGTCAAATGAGATAAAACAAGCTCTCCCTCCCTTCCTTCCCAGCAGATCAATTTCTCCCCCTTTTCTTTCTTCCTCTTCCTGCATGTGGGATTAAACCTCTTCTGGCACAGAGTTGTGTGACACATGAAAACTGCAACCATCCAGATGCTTATCTAGTTGCAGCAGAAACTTTAGTTTAATTCACCCAGGAATTACGTGGGATCCAGCACGGCTACTTTATGTAATAAAACTTAAAAATGTGAACCTAGAGTTGCATACCAGCACAAAAAGTAGCTCTCGGGAGCTACTCCATTTCACAGCAGAAATGGAAAAACATATTAAACCAGATGTATTCTACAAAATCTAAAGTATGTGCTCTAATACAAACTAAGGTACAAACAGACTCTCACACTGAATGCATTTGGAATAAAAATAGAAATACTGCATTCCGAGTCCATCTCTCTAATATGTGGTGATAACACCAACTCAAAGTTTGAATCATGACTTCTTTCTATCCCGTTTGATCACATTGAACCACTTTTTGCTATTACTAAAACTGTTTTGAATTTCTTAGACTTGAAATCTCATTTCATACAAAAAGCTTTATTGTAGCAACATTCAAAAGCCATTGCCAAAAGGTTCAGAAGAAATTTAGCAAGCACAAAATCTGTGGTCCTTTTACTATCATTTGAGACATGAAGTTTGGTTTTTATATGACTAGGTGAATCATAATAATTTTCAGTTTAAAATGTATTCCTTTTGTTTGTGCATTGGTTTTACCAAACATGTAGTTTAGCATAGCTTTTGGAGTTAAGAGTTTTTTTCCCGTCCATCCCATTATTCAACTTCTCTGCATAACATAATTTCAAAGAAATTTTTTTTTGCTTACCATTTTTACATACCATAAAATATATTTCCATATTGATCATTTAATCCCCCTAGGAATTTTTTTTGCTGTCTGTACCTGAGGTTATACAGTCTTTTGTCATTTTTAATAAGCCTGTATTACTCAATGGTAACCCTTAATATCACATATGATTTTATCTTGGACTATGCCCAGTATGTCATAAGCTTACCGAGGAATAAATTAATCTTTGAATTAAAATCAGACTGTCTTATACATACACAAAAGGAAAAATGGTATGGAAATAAAAGAATGAGAGGAAGATGGCACACAATGAGATTGCTCTGACCTTGGTCCTTTTGTGTGTTCCACGGAATTCCATCTCTTGGTACAAATGAGGTCTCTCTCATAGTGCAGGACAGCGGAAAGATACAAAGCTTCCACAGAAATCTTTGTAAAGCTTCTTCTTGGAAGGCACTCCCAAATGTAGTGCAGAAGATGTCACAGATGTTCTGGGGGAATACAAAAGCCTCTAATGATGCGATTAGTCATGTAACCTTGCAAGTATGCACTCTTTGATACACAGCAATGTGCAACTGCATTTTTAATATTCCGCTCCAAGTATTACCATGCAACATTTACAGCCTTTATAAAGGGGAAACAATTCTACAGACTGGATCTCTACCAGACAGAGAATCCACTGTAGAGAACAAATCATTACATGGATTCATTGCTTTGCACACAAATGTAGTCCGCTTCCACATCTTTGGTTTGCTTTGCAGGTGGGTATGGATACTTAATACTCAAGTCTTGCATGTTTCTATGGCTGCTACAATGTGGGGATCTTGGTCATAAGGTGTTCACCCTACTCAAAACATCTGATTTAATTGTCAGCTGATATATCATTTACTTGAATGATTAACATAGCTTGAAAGAAAGGGGAGCACTCTGCCCTGTCTGATATCAATGGCGGTACAGCACTTCACCCGAGTCTGGCCGTGGGATGAAGTACCATTAGTTATAAATCGTTGGCTGATACAGTTCTTTAAAATGTCAGTGAGTGCTGATCGATGTTTAAAGATCCTTTTATCCTTTTATTAGTCCTTTCAAATATGAGACCATTGTCAAGTAGCCTCTCAGTTTTATTTTAAGATTTAAGGTTTGATTTAGCAGCATGCAAATCCAATCGTAATTTGACTTGATTTCACTTCCATACGATTTCTGGATATGTTTTTCAATTTTGAACTGACTAATAAGAGCCCCACAGATGAAGCAGACAGGTTGAAGTGATGACTTGCCTTTTCAGAAGACCAAACTTCTGGTTTTTAAAATCTCAAATTAGAGGCTTCCAGCATTTGATTGCCTTTAGAAAAGTAGATTCGACCATTGTGAAATACAGCTTTAAATCACTGTAATTTTTCTTGTAACCTCAGCTTGTCAGATCTGCTGATAAATTTCTGTTACATTTCCTCTGGGACTCCAGCACTGTAAGTACATACTTGGAGAAGTGTTAAATGCTGCTGATCTGACTAAGGAATATTCAGATCTGTAGATTTTTCTTGATAGAAACACAAGTATAGCTTTGTGTGAAACTGAACTGTTTTAAAAGTACGCAAGTATTTTTAAGACAGTAAATAAGTCCCAAGACTTAAGACAATAAGTAAGTGCCATTATCTGTGTGAGATTTCTCAGAAACGGGATGTTCTCCCCCAAGACATCTCCTGACTCACCCAGGCAGAGTTCCTCCCTAGATCACATTTTATGTCCTCACATGTCTTTATTTGAGCATTTATTTGAGCATTTAAGCTATTCTTTCACAGGATATTTCTAAAAACTAATAGCTGCCAAGTGTGATTCTTCTCCACTTTAGCCCCCATTAATGAGGGCCACTCTGTAATGTTTAAAATTATATATGAGCTTTAAATGTTATACTTTATTTTTATTTTAAGATCACCTAATAGAGTCATAAAATATTTTCATTTGGAAGGGATGTTTAAACGTCCAACCTCCCCTGCAATGAGCATGGACATCCTGATGAGGTTGCTCAGAGCCCCACCCAACCTGACCTAGAATGTTTCCAGGGATGGAGCATCTACCACTTCTCTGGGCAGCCTGTGACAGTGTCTCACCATCCTCATCGTAAAAGATGTCTTTCTTATATTTAGTCTAAACCTACTCTCTTGTCCTGTCTCAACAGGCCCATCAAGAAGTCTGTACTCATTTTCCTGTAGCCTACCTCTAAACACTGAAAGGCCACTATAAGGTCTGCCCAGAGCCTTCTCTACCCAAGGCTGACCAAGCCCAACTCTCACAGCAGAGATGTCCCAGCCCTCTGACCATCTTCTGGACCCACTCCAACAGGTCCTTGAATTTCCTTTGTGGAGGGCTCCAGGGCTGGACAGATTACTACAGGTGGGGTCTCACAAAACAGGGAGAATCACCTTCCTCACCCTACTGGCCATGCTGCTTTTGATGCAGGATATGGACCAGGATATGGTTGGCCTTCTAGGCTGTAAGCATACACTGATGACTCATCTCCAGCTTTACATCCACCAGTACCCCCAAGTCCTTCTCAGCAGGGTTGCTCTCAATCCCTTCATTGACATCAGGAGTGGCTGTGACCCAGGGGCAGGACCCTGCACTTGACCTCATTGAAATTCAGGAGGTGCACAGGAGCCCGCTCCTTGAGCCTCTCTATGTCCCTCTGGGTTGCATCCTGTCACTCGGCACATCAACTGCACCACTCAGTTTAGTGTTGTCTGCCAATTTCCTGAGGGTGCACTTGATCCTGCTCTCTGTCATTGATGAAGATATTGACCACTACTGGTCCCAGTATGGACCCCTGAGGGACACCACTTGTTACTGATCTCCATCTGGACATTGAACCATTAACTACTAGCTTTTGGATGCAACCATCCAACCAATTCCTCATCTATGGAACAGTCCATCCATCAAATCAGTGTATCTCCAATTTAGAGAGAAGGATATTCTGGGAAACCATGACACAGGCCTTACAGAAGTCCAGATAGACAGCATAGCTCCTCTCTAGCCCCCTGATGTAGTCACTTCATCAGGTGGAATGTCTTATGCAGAAGGCCCTAAGGTTAGTCAGGCAGAACTTGCCCTTGGTGAAGCTATGCTGTCTGTCTCAAATCATGTCCCTGTCCTGCATGTGCTTTAGCATAGCTTCAAGAAACCTCTGTTCCATCATCTCTGCCATGTGTGTGACACGTGCCATGTCAGACATAGAGATGAGACTGAGAGGTCTTCCTTTTATTTTTTTTTTCCTCAAATACAAAGACATTATTACTTTTTCTTTAAGGATGCTCCTGCAGGAGTAAAATAATTGTCATACTTCCCCAATAAAAAAGAAACTCTGCAAAATCAATGCTTCGATCTGTTTTTTGTTTTGTTTTGTTTTGGGGTTTTTGTTTGTTTGTTTTGTTTTTGGGTTTTTTTTGTATACCCATGGATTTTTATTTAAAGATCCAAGAATGAAATATAGTGGTTATTTCTGCTTTTTTCCAGATCATTAAGGAACAAGTTAAATAAGATTTAAACTAACAGTAGCAGTAAAAATGCTTTACATGATTTACACCTCATCATAACCACGTACACTGGTTTTTGTCTTTAACGGAGTCCAACAATTTGAAGTTCTGTATTTCTAAAAACAAGTACAATATCCATCCTTGCTGCAAAGCTAAAGTTAAGCTTCATAGTTAAAAATATCAGGTCTTTATAATGTTTTATTTGTTGATATAATTACTCCTATAATGCGGAAATTAGAACGTTGCTTTCAGCTCTGTATCTCTTTTTAGGAGAAGGAAGAAAAGCCATTTAAAGCTTTCATTTTATATGGATATGAAGTGAGAAAAGGAATTAGTAAGTTCTTTTTGTATAAAATATGCAGTTTAGTTTGGTATTCTGTGACTGAAATTGTAGTAACTTGAACATGTTTCTCTGATTTATATGCAAATGACTCAAATTCACGTTCTAAAGCCTTAACAGTAGTATGTCATTTAAACGTACCCATGAGATATTCCACTGTCATTATACTGTCAGCCCATGATACCATATTTTTTTGCAGTAGTCTGAATACTAAAAGATAAGATGCCCTCCATTAAAAATCTATTCTTGATTCTTGATCTATTCTTGATTGTAAGAAAACAGTTATTTACATTTTTGATGTCATATTCCTTCTGTAAAATATTCCTTACTCCTTAAGGTAAGGATCTTGGCAATACAAACATTAAAGAAGCCATCAAGATAGAAAATAAATCAGAATATTTCAGGCTGTTTTTCCTGAAAATCCGCGTTGACACTCATCCCCAAAGTTCTTCAAAAGCTTATTGCACTTTCTGATTATTTTTTAATTATAATTATGATTTTTAGTTTTTATGTGAGGAATTTTACTATGCTTTTCCTTCTTTCTACACATCTCTCTTGTTTGGTGCACAGGTCATTCCCTTCTACTGAGTAAGTCTTTCCATTGCAGATGTACAGCACCACACATTGCAAACTAATTAGTTAAATTACTGCAGTGGGTTTACAACGTAGCTCTTCACTGCAGTGTATTCACTATCATTATCTGTCAGTATTCTGTACGCTGTCACTGACTTGGGAGAGAAGTTTTTGAAGAAATACTACTGCGTGCCAGTATGTTCGCACATGCACGTGAACATGTGGGAGGCTCTTTTGTCCATAAACTAAGGCTTATGTTAAAGACAGAGTAATTTTAAGAAAAACTGTTTCAGATAAAATGTGAAAATGTTCTGTACATCTAAAAATATTCAGCATTCTTCTTGGAGCTGCAACTATCGTATTGAGTAGATAGTTTGACTGTTGCTGACACAGCTGACGTGCAATGCTGGATTTGATCTGCTCTCACTTCCAGACAGCTTTATTAAAAGGCAGGAACTTGTTTCCAACAAGCAAAAAGTTTTTCCAAGGAAAGCAATGCTGTTGGTTTTATGGGAATATATTCCCATATTTGCAGCAGCCTAATGAAGATTGTTAGAATATTTAATGCATTTTTACACATATTTTTCACTTGATCATTTAACGCAAATAAACATGTTAAAATGTCTTCCCAAACTGGCAAGGGAGGGAAGTTAGCATAACCAGTTAAAGAGAATTCTTTTTTTTTTTTTTTATTGTATGCTGGATAATAGTTTTTATCTTCTTTAAAAAGAGACCAAGTGTCTCACCTTACCTGTCCCTAGTCATGTTCTCTGATCAAGACAATATCCCAGCTTCCTACCTCCACTGATATCTTCAAACCTTTTTTGCTGTTTAAGTAATTCCACTTAAGACAACACCTGTATAAAATTCAGTTTGCTGCATAACCTTGACTTGATCTAAAAGGATTCCTATTATTCTTTAAAAAAAAAATAAAAAAAAAAAAATCAGATAAAATAAAGCATCCAAATTTCTCCTTGGTGTGCCCTCTATGTAGTCACCAAGCCCTACTACAAAGTGGACATAATGAATTGCTTTTCATTTTGGACAATGGGCAACCCAGGGTAAAGCTGTTCCCTCTTCTTGGGAATATACATATTAAAAAATATAATTAAAAAAATTATACCAACCTAGATTTGAAAGTGTAAACTTCCCCAAAATAACACAGATTAAATCACTGAGTGTTCTTGCCTAACGTCAATTTGTAAAATATATATGGTCTGGCTGATGGCAGACCTAAGGCTTACGCTTAAATATTGCTTGAACAAGGGCTGCAGTCCTAATTTTGGGCTCCAAAAACACTCAGACATTGTTAAATCCTGAAGTGTCTGTCTGGACCAACCTGTTTTTATCCTACAGGTTTGCCGTCACTGCCTTTGGCAGACAGACCTGCCCCAGCTCCATCTTCCCTTCCAGCTGGCTGGGTGCCCACAAACTCCAGTCCAAGCCCACTATACTCCCAGCAGAGATGATAGTATTAACTCGGGCATGTTGCCTTCAGACCAGCACTGGCAGTCATCCACTTACCGCAGAGACCAGGAGGAGCAAGCGTGGGTCAGCCTCTGAAGCCTCTGCAAAGCACCGTACTCCCTGTCTGGAAGAGAAAGAGAAATTAGGAAGAAAAGGCTTCTGAGGATAATGGAGTTCAGCTGAGACTAAGCACCTATTGTCTGCCTTTGCTTGTGAACGGATACACGTGCTTATTTTGCAATGGAACACGAACACTGAGTTTGGAAAGCAGCACAACCTGTCCCCCTGGAATATGAAACACTTAAATATTTTGCTTGTTTTATTGTCAAGCTGTCAGGCGTGATGTTTGGAAGTACCTGCCACAGCCTATACTGTTGCACTTCACTAGTCAAGATGCGTTCCTAAGGGGACCACCAAACTGTACTTAAGAAGCATTATAAATAACGGTGTTCTGTAGATTTCATCTAGAACCTCTTCATAGGCAACATCACAGCATCTGTTAAATAGCTTTCTGGGAATATCTAATACTTATAAGACTGTTTTGCTATTGATACTAGTATGACACCCATGCAACCCCAATGCTTTTATTTTCAATTCAGTTATAACTGCATAAAATCCAAGAAATCCAGAAGTGAAATCTAGCCCTCAGTTTTCAGGCAGGAAAGACATTGACATTAACCTTTCACTCGCCACATTGTCTGGTGTCTGTCCTCAGCAACTACTGAATAATTAAAATCAATACTTAATGATGAATGCATAGTATTTCCTTGCCAAAATGCTAGGGTATCTTTAATAAAAATTACACTGAGAGTTGCACATCATCTGTTAAAGAAAACTGTCTTTTCTATACTTTGTGATAGTCAATAAGAAAAAGACCACAAACCCAAACAAACTCTATTGAAATAAGAAATTCACACCCAAATTCTGTCCCGCATTAGACTGAAGTAAAAGGAAGACTTTCTGCTCCGTTTGAGGCATTGCATATTTGCTGGAATAAAAATGCTGCAATGCTTATCTGTTAAAATTGTTTACTCCCTCCATCAGTTTCAGATACAAGTAGATGTATGACTCTTACATATGCTCATGCCTAGAGTAGAGACTCATCATCATTTTCTTAATTACAAGCATCTGCAACAGTAAAAAAGGCCAATCCAGCTCTGATTTAAACAAAACCAGAGGGCGTGTGTGCTCTGTCCTCCCCCTTGTCTGTTTGAAGCTCATTAAGTTATACCCCCATCTTTAAAGGGATGACTTGTGGTGTTACTGATCATAAAGTCAAGGGCTCTGACACTGAGAATAGGCAAGAATATTGTGTGACACTTAGAGAACTGAAAGTGAAAAAAGAAAGAGCTCCACAGAACCTGCTGTCACAGTTGTTTGGCACAAGGACTGCGTAGTACAGCCCACTACTGCTGAGCCACCTGTGAACAAGGTAGTAGTCTGCAAAACTTGAAGCATTATAGATGCATTAGCTCCATGCTTTATCAACTAACTAGCTTTGCTTTTCAAAGTTTTTCCAATAGAGCTAATTAGTCCCTACTCTTTTACCTCCAAAATAAGCCAATGCTGTTCTCTCTGAGGCCACAGCAGCATGGATCTCCTGGGAATGAACACCAGTTGGGTGACCTTGTCCCATCTGTCTCCAGTTTTAAAAAGACTTGACGCTGGCAAGGAGGCTTTATGCTCAGTCTCTATTTATGCCTTCCTTGCATAAAATTATTTGCAATTATTGCTCAAAATGAAGAGGAATGTTAGGCAGTGCAGGCAAACATTTGCAAGATAGAAAACATCAGTATTTCTGATACCCACCTCCACTGCAGCTCTGCTTTACTGCACGTCTCCATTTACATGAATAATGTAAGTGAAATGATGTTGAAATAAGTCTAATTCACAAATAATTTTCTGGCAACCCCTCACACTCTATCAATTTGTTATGCAACTCCATGATTATTTTGTTTTGCTTTATTTTGTAATTTTTTTTGGGGGTGGGGGAAAAAATGGGAATTATACCAAGAAAATTGTGGGGCGTTTTTTCCAATCAGTTTCTGAAAACATCGTTATTTTTTGACTTAAGATCATATACTGGTTTATACAATTGCTATATTACAGGTAAGCACATATGCCCATGAAAGTAATACTCAGTTTAGTGTTATCTTTTAGAATGGAGCAGTTTAGCCAGTGAATTAAATCACAGAGCTAACCAATGGATTGACACATCAATTTAAACAATTTGTCAAACCCTAGAATTATTTTTATTTTTCATCTTTTCTTTCAATTCATATACTCTTAATATTTATTAGGTATTTAGGAGAGGTTGAAATTAAAAACAAAAAATGATTACTTACAGCATAATTTTGGGGCTGGTAACATCTTCCTTACTGCCACTAACAGATTATTGCATTATTTGGTTTTGAATGCATTCTCTGTCATTTCTTATCTCCTTTAAGATTGTCTCTCATTGAGCCTGACCTTGGATGCAGTCAAGTGACAAAAAATAAAATAAAGTGAAAAAGCTAGTGAAAGCAAGGGGAATAGACAAGGAAGAAAATAAGCAAATTTATTTTTTTTTCTTT
>VZTM01036058.1:0-10481 GCA_013400555.1 Jacana jacana
GCACACGTCATTAGAGCACCCAAAGACTACTCCACACACTTCTCTTTCTTTCCTCCCTCTCAGCTCACTCAAATGGTGACTAGCTGTGTGACCTCCAAGCAGCCAGGAGACGTCTTTCTCTTGATAACCTGCTCTTGGGAAGAAGGTTCTGCAGGCTGAGTATGCGGAGTGAGGGTGAGTAAAGCCAAAAGCCACCTGCGATTGAATCAGGGAAATTGTGTGGAGGGCAATAAGAAGGTCTCCCAGGTTTTTCGCTGTGGTGAAGAGAAGAACTGCTTCCTCGTAATGGGTAAATAGGCTGATGCGAGGGAGTTGAGGTTACAGAGCCTATCCCAAGTCCCATTCAGTGAAGGGACAAGAGGTAACAAGGACATAGTGAAATATGGAAAGTCTTTCTTAGCATGGGAGTGGGCACCAGCTGGGTTTTCCCAGACAGGTTATGAACCCTCCATCCTTGTAGGTATGAGGAGCTTGAAAGGACATGTCTGTGAACCTCCTCCAAATGCTGACTGTGTTTTGAGCAGTGGGATTGGACTAGACAACCCTGCTATTTTGTCACGGGAAGACACAGGATCTGCACAGCTGCCCCTAAGAAAGAAGAACTGGTTTGGAACATTGGAATCAAGGGCAGCGTTGACTGTCACAGCTGAGAAACTGAGAGGTCAACACCTGAAGACTGGAAGTAAAGTGAATAGCAGAGTACAGCGCTTGGACTTAAGGCATTCTGACTTCAGTCTTGTCATGCTGCTGCATGGAGGCAGCTGTGAAGCAGACAGGAGCTCAGAAACGCTGGCAGTGTCTGAAGAACTTCATGGTCCAAGAGCAAGAAAGGTCCAGTCCAATACTCATGAAAACAAGCAGACATCTCAGTGGACCTAATTTGGCCAAGTGGGGTACTCAAGGCCACAACACCAAAAGGCAGAGTCTAAGAGGTGGAAGGACAAATGAGCTGAAAATGAGGCATTTAGAAATATTTCCTGAGCATGCTGGGATGCTGGATATGTCCCAGGAGGACAAGGGAATGCCTTCAGCAGGCAAGCTTCCTGGGATAGACTCTCCCTACACACAGCGAGTCATGCTCTAGTAGTGGATTGTGTCAGCCTTTTGGTGTGAGGTCAAGTACAAGCGTGTGATGTCTGTATGTCCTTGTCCCACGCAGGGTTGAATTGCCCTGTAGCCAGGAAGCTCCATCCCTAACCCAGGAATACTGTTCTGAGCTCTGTGCTTTGTTTCTGGGTACATGGCTCCAGGCTGCCACAATGGCCATTGCTCTCCAGACTGACCTTGCCAGCCCCAGCCAGCCCCAGCTCAGATGCTTGCAGAATGGTCAGAGTGTTTTGGAAAAGCCACATTGCCTTTTCATTGTTGTTGGTCCAGGTCTAAAGTGTGCAACCAGAGTGCCGGTGGTGTGAAGAGAGTCGGGGGGTTGAGGTGGCTGAAGCCCCAAACCCCTACACACAGTAATGAGGGTGGATCTGACACCAATGGGATTGTTGAGGAATCATGGTGTTCAGAAGGATTTTTCTTCTTCATGCCTGCTGAAGGTAGTGATCACAGGTCCCACAAGATTGCAACATGAGAGCATGACTTTGCCAAACAAGCTGGTAAAGGATTAAGAAAGAAGTTTGTGTCACCTTTTCAGGCACAGGAGCCTTTGGCTACCCAGGAGAGGATGGCATTCATGTGAGGATATACATGTTTTTCTGCAACGGGAGTTGAAAAAAACGTCACCAGATTTCCCCACACCTATGTTCCCTCTTTGCAGACACCTCTCCTACCCTTGGGGGTACATTTTCTACTCACGCCAAGCCCTTCCTGGGATTTTCTTTGACCTCTAATCCCGGCACATGAAAGGAACTTGTTATGGCAGACCATGGTGCCAGAAATGAGGAAATTTAATGGCAGCTTTGAGGGAAACCACAAACAACCTGTCCCATAAGTTAATATTTTGTTTGGAGGTGAGTATGTTGGAAAATGACTGCCCGTGTGCAGTGACTGTGGGCCTAGGGCAGTGCAGGAGGGGTATAAAAGAGAGATCTTCTCCTCAGTCTCTCATCCACTCCTTTGGAACAAGGTGAGTCTGATACCCTTTCTCCTGTTCATGCTCATCTTCCTTTGCCTTGTCCTCATCCAGATTTCTCAGCAGAAAACTGCTTTTTTGTCTTACGTGGTTCATGGGCCTGCTTAGCAACAGTGAAAGAAGAGGGTACAAGGTGTGTCACAGAGAGACATTAGGCTTTGCTGAGATCTTTCCTTACTTATGGGCTAGGAAGCAATCTCCCAGGGCTCAGGTGCTCTCGGAAGGGTTCTTCTGGACTAAGGGGAGAGAGAAACCTGTGGGCCTGTCTTCAATGACTCCTGCTCTCAGCTTGACCTTGTGGCTTTTCTTGCTCATGTGTGGGATGACAGGCTGCTCCTCACCCACCCCTCAGGATCTGCTTCCCCTGCTCTCTCTCCTAGGTGCACCTCCAGCCCCACAAGATGTCCTGCTACAACCCGTGCTGGCCATGCCAGCCCTGCGGCCCGACCCCACTGGCCAACAGCTGCAACGAGCCCTGTTTCAGGCAGTGCCAGGACTCCTCCATCGTCATTGAGCCTCCTGCTGTGGTGGTGACCCTGCCTGGACCCATCCTCAGCTCCTTCCCACAGAGCACCACTGTGGGATCCTCTACCTCTGCTGCTGTTGGCAGCATCCTCAGCTCTTCAGGGGTGCCCATCAACTCTGGGGGCTTTGGGGGCTTTGGCCTCTCTGGCTTGGGCAGCCGCTACTGCAGCACCAGGTGCCTCCCCTGCTAGAGCTGCTGGATCTTCCCCAGAGACCCAGAGGATGGTACCAGACTGGGGAAGGACTGTTGTGTTGTTGCTTTCTGGGATTCTGATCAGCCTCAGCACCCCTCACTGAATGATGGGTCCAGCCTGGTCTCCCAGAAAGCACGGCCCATGCCTGCCTTTCCCCTCTTCGACTCTTTCCTTTCCCTTCCATGTCTTTATTGTCTTGTGTTCCCCTGGACTGCAAGCCCGAGAAAGCCAGCCTGGGGAGCATTTTCTGGCCCTGCTCCATCTCTGGGGCTGGCAGGTGAACACTTGATGGGATGTCTGCCACAGAGACAGTCTCTGCACAGACTCCTTTCTGTACTTGGTGCTCCCTGTATTAGGACCTCCACTCAGAGCAACCTCATTTCCCTCTTTTAACTCATTAAAGTTCTGATGCATCCCATCTCATGCCTCTGTGTCATCCTTTTTCCTGAAGACACTGTACAAAGATGCTCAGGGTGGGAGATGTGTCTCTGGGGTGGTTCTGGATAGGAGGGTTTTGTGGATGGTTGTGCCGTGACTATTAATACGTGTGTACATTGAAAGTGATTAGCCAGGCATTAGGTTATTCTCTGCTTTCTAAACTTCTCTGCCTTTTCCAAAACCTGCAGGCTGATAATATTCCAGCTGCCAAAGGTATTTTCCTCTGAATGACACCCACAGTCTAACTTTTAACTCCATGAACAAATAGTGTGAACGTAGTGCCACTCTGTTACCTGTTACTCTAGTGCACCAGGACAGCCTTATCCACATCTGGTAGTTTTTCCCATGTCATGGAATTTCTACTCTCTTATGGGTTGGGGGTCCACTTCCCATGGAAACTGCATGCAGTTTCCCTCTTTTTTCTGCATAAATGTCCATCTGGAAACAACCAGTTCTGTTTTGTGGGAAAAAGTCCACCATAGAGACCAAAGATGCCAAAAATGGTTTTGTTGGAAAAGAAGCACAGCAAGCTGTAGGCAATCAATGAGAATCCTGGAGTGTAATCAATAACTTCTTAAGCCACGTAATAGACAGTCCCTACAGAGGAGATGTGATACTGGACCTGTTGGTCACCAACACAATTGAGTTAATTGGTGACATCTAGACTAGAGGCAGCCTGGACTGAAGCGGTCATGCACTGGTGGAGTTTGCAGTCCTGAGGGATATGGGCCAGGGGAGGAGCAAATCCAAAATTCCTGAAATTTAGGAATGGAAAATTGCAGCTCTTCAACAAGTTAGTCAAAAGGACTCCCTGAGAAACTGTTCTCATGGACAAGAGATCAGAACAGAGCTGGCAGATCTTTAAGGAGATTTTCCATAGAGTGCAAAAGCTCTCGTTCCCAAGGTGTAAGAAATCAGAAAAGACAGATAAGAGGCCAATGTAGTGAGACACTAGAACAGGTTGCCCAGAAAAGTTATTGCTACCCCATCATTGGAAAGGTTCATGGTCAGATTGGACAGGGCTTTGAGTAACCTGATTGAGTGAAAGATTTCCTTGCCCAAGGCAGTGTGATTGAAAAACGTTATCTTCGAAGTTCCCTTCCAACCCAAACAATTCTTTGATTCTGTGATTCTATAATTTGCATTTATATTTGAAGTTCAGGTTTTTAATTCTCCATCAATCTATACACTACCAAGTCTGTCTGGTAAGTCTGTTATATATCATCAATTTCTACTGGCCTGCAAATAAAAATAAAATAAAATAAAATAAATTTAAAAAGTCTTTCACATTGATAACTTTTTTGTTCTGCCTTGCTAAAAATATGCCTTTTCATTGTCTTCACCTAAAAGTACCAAATATATAATACTAAGAGCTAAATATAAATTGATTACACAACCTTGTTAGTAAATATGAAGAAAATAAATCTATAGCATTCTCCATGAATATGTATAGGAATGGCTTGTTTGAAATCTCCAAAACCTGTCCAGGCATAGCAGAAGGCCTTTAGAGGAAGCAGGAGTACACCACGTTGTCTGTGAGTCAGGGCTGCATACAAAGCATGCAATTTCAGTAAGAAAATTAGCAGCTGAAGAATTTACCAATGGCAATGAAGGATGGCCCATTCTTGCCACATGAACATCTTCCACACTCCAAAAAACCTCCAATGAACTGCAAAGTTGCCTGTTCATTTTGGAAGACTTGACAGATTGTACTAGCAATGTAATTCAGTGGAGCTTCTGGTCCTTGTGTTATTTAGAAGGTCCAGCTTGGTAATCTATTTGTTGTGAAAGCAGCTAGGAGTCTGGATTCTGTTATTAAAGATGGCTATTAATCAAAAGTTAAGTGAAACTAGACCAATTACATAGAGGAGGTAAAAAGGAAAGTACAATGAAAGAAATCCATGATGTTTTCCATTGTAACAATCTCCCCTGAAATGTTACCCAAAGAATATAACTGTATTTACTCAGAAATACAAAAATTCATATTACAGCTACTTGGGTTTTCCCTGTGAAGAGATTCACCTCCCTCACCTTTCTGGCAATGCTCTTCCTACTGGAGCATGGGATACTATTTGCCTTCTTTGTTACGAGAGTGCATTTCTGTTTGATGGCTGACATGGTGTGAACCCTCAGGATCTTTAAGTCCTTTTCTCCAAAATTTCAGCCCCAGCCTGTACCAGTTAACAGGATTATTTCTCCCTGGGTGCAGGTGGTTCCCTTTGTTAAACTGCATGACTCTTGTCTGTTATTTCTCCAGCCTGAGGAGGTGTCTCTGAATGGCAGCACAGTAGTATCCCCCCTCTTCAGTTTTGTGTCATAGAAACATAGAATGGTTAGAGTTGGAAGGGACCTTAAAGATCATCAATTTCCAACCCCGCCCCTGCGTGGCCAGGGACACCTCCCATCAGACCAGGTTGCTCAAAGCCTTGTCCAGTCTAACCTTGAACACCTCCAGGGATGGGACATCCACAGGTTTCTCTGGGCAGCTTGTTCCAGTGTCACACCACCATCATAGTAAAGAATTTCTTCCTAGTATTTAATCAGAATTTCCCCTTTTTCTGTTTAAAACCATTCCCGCTCATCCTATCACTACACTCCCTGACCAACAGTTCCTCCCCAGCCATCTGCAAACCTGATGTGTGTGCAGTGTATCCCATTGTCCAGGTCACTAATGAGTAGGCTAAAAAGTAGAGGGTAGAAATGGTGACCAGAACTCTTCCAAGAAAATCCTGAAGGAGTTAAAAGGTCCAAAACAACAGGAAAACTCTTCACAGATGAGATCTGCATTCTGTGCCATGCCCTGACTGGAAATCTGTCCAATGTTGTACATTGTGGGAGTCCCAGCATCTGAAAGGATGTAAGATTGCCAAGCCTCTTTTCCCTTCTTGTGGTCCAGTTGGACAGGTCCAATAAAGGGTGTTTTCACCAATACCTTATGGAGTCTGAGTGCTTTTCCTAGAAGGTTCTTAACAAACACTAGTGTGTTGTATCAGTCACACAGAGGTCTGTCTGGAGTAGCAGTGACAGAGTTTTGCTGCACCCTATGGGCTGAGTTTCCTGAATGCAACATTTCTGAATCGCCCATTTGGCTACTTCCTTGTAAGGAACATTATTGCCAAGTCTCATTGGGAAGAGTTTATGCTGCCTTTGAGCTGTGAGACAAACCTTTGGGTGCAGAATTCAGAGTTTGTATTTTAAAAGAGGAGGGAATGCAGAAACCATGAGGAACTCTATTCCCAGAAAAAAATGTACCATCCCCAGAAAACTGGGGACCCCAAGGGAAGTTGTAAAGCTTCAGTGGGGCAAAACCCATGAAAGTGGGATTCCATAGGACTGCAAAGATCAGTTGTTACGGTCACTGGGTGACCATCTAGAGAGATAGCACTTGGGAAGTAATGAATTTGGTTTGCGGGTATTGATAAAACCAGAGAGACGACTCTGAATAGCCGAGTTCAAATTCAGCAAAATAATATTTCAAGCTCGCTACGAATTGCCTGATTAAAATCAGTTTAGGAAACATGCCATGGGGTTTCATGACTGTGTCTGGAGAGTCCATTTTCCATACTGCTGGAAACCCCTGTGACATTGGAACCATTTTTCTGTCCGTCCTCCTGGTATTCCACCTTCCATGTTGTTTTCCAGTGAGACAAGACTCCAAGGCTGTAGTGAAGTCTACCTCTGGGTCTCCTCTAAGGAACACGCTATCAGGCAGGTGTGGGCAAGTGTTCACGAGGAGGATTATTGTACCAAAGGAATTAAGCTCACTGCAGAATTTCCTTCTGGTATGGAGGGCAAGGATGGCCTGAAAATACATACCTCCTGGCTGAACTTCGTAACCATGCCATCACTGTTTGGAGGTAAATAATTGCCAAAGGTGCAGATCTGGTGGGCTAAAACATTTATATGGAACTCCTCCTGTGAAAAAGCCCTGACATGCTGGGGACTGTAACGACAGCCAAAAGGAGAGGAGCGCTATTAAAGAAAGAGTTACCTACCAGGAAGAGTGCAGAGGTACTGCTGGATGGAGAATAAGCTATCATTGTAAACACAAACTGTAAGTGAAACTGGGGAGATGGAGTACTCAGGCATGCATTCTTTGGGCCCCCTGTCAAAACAGGGCATGCTCAAAGGCTGCAGAGGCCATTTGTGTGCAGGCATACAGCAAGCCCTCATGCTCAAGAAGGACAGGGAAGAGCTGGAGAGGGTAGAGCAAAGAGCTGTGAAGATGATTAGAGGACTTGATCATCTCCCTTCTATGCAAAAGCTGAGGGACTTGGGTCTTCCTTGTCTGGATAAAAGAGGACGGAGAGGGGATCTAATCACCAAGGACGTCCTGGAGCAGTGAGAGCCACACATCAGCGGTGGTTTCTTGCTGAGATCTCTGTGACATACAGAGTGCAATCCGCTTTTCTGCTGACCTGATGCTAAAAGCACAGCCAGAACTTCCTAATGGAGTGTGGTTGCATTTCCCTGCAAAATAAAAACTGAAGCAGTGGAATCACATGAGATGCTTGGAAATACTTAAAGGGTAGGTGTCAAGAGAATGGGGCCAGTCTTTTTTCAGTGGTGACACTGACAGGACAAGGAGTAACGGGCACAAGCTTGAACACAGAATGTTTGACCTGGATTAGAGGTAAAACAAACCAATTTTCTGCTCAGCAATTTTACTTTTGTAGCTCGGCCTCTTCTCCCTGACTAAAGTCTGAAATTACAGCATATTGTTCAGAAACTGCTCTCTCTCACAGTGATAAGACCTGATCACACCAAGGGATGGTGCAGAGAGGCCCTTGCTTATACTTACTGCTAGAACAACCAAAGTCAGGTAATTTTCTTATTTGCCCCGTTGGAGGGTCGGAAGCCAAAAAAGCATCAGCGGGTCACGCTGGTAGGGAAGAGCGGACAGGAGAGATGACCCAAAATCGACTAATTGAGGTAGTCCATCCCATCCACATCATGCTCAGTATAAAAGCTGAGGGATCAAAGGGTCAACTCTCTTCCTTCAATAGCCGACATCTGAGGAGGACCCTGTCTGTTCTTCTGCCATTGATCCTGGTCCGAGCACCCCTGACTCCATATCTGGAATCCAGCTCCTGTCAGTCACCGACTCCAGTCTGGGACTTTTCCTGACGCTGCTGGTGACGTGATCGTCACCCAGGCGCTTGATACGGTTTTGTATATATTGTATACTTTTATTTTCCCAGTTTCTTTTATGCATATAATCTGTCTTTTAGTTATTAATATATTATTACTATCTAAATTTTCATTAAAGTTAATAAGAGTTTTTTCTAAACTCCTAAATCTCTTTAATCTGTTCCTCTCCTCTCTTTTTCTTGGGGGGGCAAGGAGGGGAGGGAGGGGTCATCTTCTGTCTGACTGGTCAAAACCACAAGAATGTTCCATTGAGGGTGGCAGAGCCCTGGCAGAGGCTGCACAGAGCGGTGGTGGAGTCTCTGTCTCTGGAGACATTCAAAATCCCTCTGGGGACAAATTCCTGCGCAACTGCTCTGTGGGTATCTGCTCTGGCAGAGGGTTAAAATGGATGGTCTCCAGAGCTCCATGACAACCCCTATCATTCCATGATTTGGTAAAAGGGAACAGAAGAGAAGGCAAGGCATAGCATGGCAGAGCAAGGCAGGGGGGTTATAAAAAGGTTGGGCAAGGCAAGGGGAGGCAATTTAAGGCAGCAAGGTAATGTTGTGTAAGGAGAAGCAGTGCACCGCAACACAGGGTGTAGATCACTCTTGATTGGTGTCTTTCATGACTTGGTCTACATCTGCAGGAATCCCATGGCTCTTCCTGACACGATGTTCACATCTTACTCGGTCGAAAAAGTAAATTGCAGGAAGCATGAGTGTTTGCCTTGATCACAGAGTACGTGGCTTCTGTGGTGAATGCATGGCTACTATGGTGGTGTGACATGGTGTTAAACCTCCTTTTGTTCCCTCCAGTCCTTGTTGTTGGTGTTAGGGTTGTGCAGACACCTCCACTGGACAGCTGTGGCTCCTCTTGTGCAGCCTGGCCTGGAGTGTTCCAGGAGAAAGCAACAGTTTACAAGTGGGTATGAGTGCCTGCGAGGATTTCCAGGGTCCTTCTGACCGGGAGGATTTTCCACAGTCGAGCTGTTGCCTGGCTGCACCAGTTGGAAGCTGCCAGCACTGGACAACCTGGTCCTGGCCCTGGGCACCTTGATTACCTTAGTTTGGCCCAGCAAGAGCTGTAGCATCTAGGTGATGTGTGTCAAAAGGCTCCCTGGGGCAGAGCTGTGGGATCCCAGGCACCCTTAGAGTGTTTGGCTCCACACTTTGCACTGAGCTTGTGTGGCAGCTTTAAGGTGGCTGGTGGAGGAGAAAGAACACAGGGTCTGGAGAGCTTTGGCTCCCACTTCCTGAGAGTTCCCGGGACACCTTGTTGAGCAGGGAGTTTGAAACGGTCCAGGTTTCCCTGTAAGGAGGGACTGGCAGACGCTGGTGAGAAAGGGCTCTCAGGCTGGGGAGGAGCAGGTCTGTGGGTCAGTGGAATGACCAGTGCTGAAGGGGGAAGATGGGAGTCCTGACCCTCCAGCAAAACCAGCAGCTTTCGTTCTGGAAGAGGCAAAGCAACAGAAAGCACATTGCAAAGGACGGTAGATGCCTTGTGAGGAATGGGCAGGAAAGGAGCATCAAGCCTCTGCACTTCCCTCTGCAGATCCTCCTGTGCCATTCCCACATGAACACCTAGAGAAACAGATGTGGAAGGAACTAAAGCACATAGAATCATAGAATCATAGAATCATAGAATCATTTAGGTTGGTAGAGACCCCTGGGATCATCAAGTCCAACCATCAGCCCTACTCTACAAGTTCTCCCCTACACTAGATCCCTCAACACCACATCTAATCTGCTCTTAAACACAGTCAGGGAGGGTGACTCCACCACCTCCCTGGGCAGCTGATTCCACTGACTTACCACTCTCTCCGTGAAAAATTTTTTCCTAATGTCTAGCCTAAACCTACCCTGCTGCAGCTTGCAGCCATTCCCTCTTGTCCTGTCGCTCATTGCCCGTGAGAAGAGACCAGCAGCAATATCTCTACAGTGCCCTTTCAAGCAGTTGTAGAGAGGGATGAGGTCTCCCCTCAGCCTCCTCTTCCTCAGACTAAACAACCCCAACTCCCTCAATCGATCCTCATAAGCCTTATTCTCCAGGCCTCTCACCAGCTTTGTTGCCCTCCTCTGTACTCGCTCCAGCACCTCGATATCTCTCTTGTG
>VZTM01036059.1:0-10610 GCA_013400555.1 Jacana jacana
AGGAGTGACTTTTTTATCCTGCAGTTTTTTTATCATCTAATTTCATCCACGTTGAGAGCAGGGTGGGGGGGAGAGGGGGTGTCACTGTTCTTGTAGAAAAGGCCCCAGGCCTGGAGTCAGGATGGACAAACCTCATCCCTTAGATGTGGTTTCACTGTCTTGTGACAACTCTCCAGTTCCCAGGGAGGCTGGACTGGGGTGGAATATTCCTGCCCAGCCGGTGGCTGCTCTTCTTGGGGCTGGGGGGGGAGAGGGGGCTGCGGGAGCGTTTCTGACCCGGCAGGCGTGGGAAAACCCTCCCCAGGTCGGGTGGTGGATGAGCTTGTGAGGAGCCCAGCAGCTGTTGGGGGAGATAGGGGGACCCCAGTGCGCTCCCACCCAAGCCAGGGTGAGTTTTGCAAGGAGATACTGAGGTTGGTCCCGCACCGTAACGAATGTTCCCCGTGTGGTTCTTCTTCCTCCTCCCCTTCGTTGGCAGAGTGAGCATTTCCAGGGACCTGCTGCCCACAGGGGTAAGCTCTGTTTTCTCCTGAAGGAATTAGATTTGGGGGAAAAGATGGCTTATTGCTCAACTTCAGGTGCTTTTTTGGTTTGTTTTGTTGGGTTTTTTAGTTAAAGCCCTCACGCTTTAGTGCTTTCTAAAGGAGCCTCTAATGACAGAAAATAGCACGTGTGACTGATAAAAGCTTTGCTCCAGCCTTGAGGTTGGCCCCATCCAAGCAGGAGCTGCTGGAGGGAACTGTCTTAGGACCGTGGTGGCTGGAGAGGTGGCATCTGGAGTCCTGATCCTTCTGAGTCTTGCTCAGGGAGCAGCAGAAGAAGAGGGATGGAAAACCCTAGGGTTTAGCGAAACCTCCTCACCTCGCTCCGCGCCGGCCGGGGTGAATCCTCCTCCCCGCTCCCCTTTGCAAAGTGGTGGAATAAGCCAATTCCTGGTCCCAGGTTGGTTTGGGGGGGGGGGCAGAGGCGAGTTGTGCAGCGTTGGGAGCTGCTGGAGCTTCATTCCTTTTCCTCCTTTGCTTTATTCCTCCCCTGCCCCAGAGCCAACACATTAACCTCCTGAGTATATCGGGGTGGATAGAGAACTATTGTAGCCCTGCCGAGAGTAAAGAGCGTCTCTCCAGCCCTGCCTGATTATTATTTTAGCCTGGCTGGGTTACAAACCACCTTTGGAGCTGGTTTTGGAACGAATGAATTCATCTTTGAAAACCTAAAATTGCTTCAGATCACTTACAATGAATTCCTGGCTAATAATTTCCTTTTATATCCTCACTGAACCAATATTGCCTGGTTATAAGGAGATCTCCTGTTAATTTACAACGGGCTTTGAGGGAGATTAAGTGCTTTACATACCAAGGGTATATATTGTGGGTGCTTTGACTTGTCCTTGAGGGGCTTGGGGCAGGGGGGAGTTGACCTTTTAAAGCCTGTAGGACACCAGCTCCATCCAAAGTCCTGTCCCAGATCCCAGCTCCTTTCTGCGTGGGTTCAATTTAATATTTAAAAATACCCTGTGATGAAAGAGTTACATCGTGCCCTTAAAAGAAACTCCACGTGTCCCGGAGAGGGTACAGCGTAGATGTAAGAATTGTGCCTGGAAGGGGAGGGATGGTATGTAATATTTACACATAAAGGAAATTCCACTCCTGTTTCCTTCACTGGAGTTTCACAATGGGCTCTGACCCAAGCCCAGCTGCTTGCAAACACTCCTGTCACCTTGGTTTGCCCACTCCATCCACTCGCCTCTTCTCTGGGTTGTTGCAACATGCAGTTTCCCAAGCAAAAAATGCTCCTTTTCTGGCCCCCTAAAAGGTTCTTGAGAGCTGGAAAAGGGTTGTGGAGGTGGATCTGGCCCCAAAAGGTTCTTGAGAGCTGGAAAAGGGTTGTGGAGGTGGATCTGGCCCCCTAAAAGGTTCTTGAGAGCTGGAAAAGGGTTGTGGAGGTGGATCTGGCCCCAAAAGGTTCTTGAGAGCTGGAAAAGGGTTGTGGAGGTGGATCTGGCCCCAAAAGGTTCTTCAGAGCTGGTAAAGGGTTGTGGAGGTGGATCTGGCCTCAAAAGGTTCTTCAGAGCTGGAAAAGGGTTGTGGAGGTGGATCTGGCCCCCTAAAAGGTTCTTGAGAGCTGGTAAAGGGTTGTGGAGGTGGATCTGGCCCCAAAAGGTTCTTGAGAGCTGGTAAAGGGTCTCCTTTGCTGGGAGTTCAGTGTCTCTGGGAGCAAAGGACCCAGAGGAAGGTAAATCTAATCTGTCCCTGCCAGGACCTCTTGTTTTGGTGGACTCTCTCCTGCTGTTTTTTATGCTCCTTTTTGACAAGCTTTTTCCCCTCCCTCTCCTTTACAGCCAAGGTGGCCGATTTAAGCCGGTTTCCTGGCCACCAGAAGGTTTCCACCATGGGGACCTCAGACATGGACCAGAAGGCACCCTACGGTAAGGCTCGCTGTGAAGCACAGCAGGTTTGCTCTCATCCATTCATTCCTTTATCCTACAAAAACCACCCCAAGGAATCGCTGGGCCCCTTTCCCCCCCCTCAATATTGCAGGAGACACGAACCCTTGTGCTTTTGGGTTGACCCCAGGAGGAATTTAACAGCTCCCAGGGCTTGTTTAACCAGATGAACAAGCCTGTCTTGTGCCAACCCACCTCCCTCCTGCCCCAACGTACGACGACGTACGTACATGCAGGTCACTCCAAATCCCTTCTGCAAACGGGGCTGTCCAGGGGTTTGGGAGGCAGGGAAAAAAAGGAGGAGTCACCAGCTTCGCTGGACTCCGGTGATGATGCAATAGGAAACTTGGTAAAAGAGCTGGCCTTGGGGTTTTTCGTCCTCTTCTTCCAAAGGCCGGGTGCTGGGGACACATGTGGCTCTTCAGCTCTTAGAGCAAAATGCCACAGAGCGAGAGGAGAAGTGAGTATTGGCTCCATTTGGGAGAAAAAAAGGGGCTCTTTGCTGAAGGTGGGGAGGAACTGGGGTGTGAGGGGGGGGTGTTACAAGTTTTAACAGGTCATTGGGGAGGGGGGGTGATTTCCTGGCTGGGGTGACCCCGCACCTTTCTCACAAGTTGAATTTTGAAACTGGCCTGGAAATCCAGCCAGGCTGGCTCTGCCTCCTGCTTCTCCTGATTTCTGAGAAGGGAAAATTATTGGGGGGGGAGAGTGGGGTGGGAGGGCAGCTCCTGACTGTCATTTGCTTCCAAACAAGTGCCTTCCCTGCAGCTCACAGGGAATCGAGGTCCTTCCAGGACTAAACTTCTCCCAGAGGGTGTTTTCAGCCCAGGGAGTTTGGGGTGATTCTCTCTGGTACCAGAACAAAAATAGCCAGGGGTTTCTCTTGGATCTGGCGTGTTTGGTCCCGGTTAATGATTAGGGATATTCCGTGGGGCTGCTGTTACATCGCACCGTGCCCCGTGATGGCTCCTGTGTTCCCAATTAATCTGAATAACTCGAGTGCCAGGTCGCCAGCCTCCTCCTGCTGCGTGGGAGAGGGGAGTTGGGGCAGAGCAGGGTGGTCTCCTGGGGTGGGTTTATAGCAGAACCTTGTGTTTTCATTTGATTATCTCTTAGTAGCCTAATTAGCATTAGCTGTGAGGGCAGAACGTGCTCTTTTTTGCTCTTCCTGTGGGTCTTGCCAGCCTCTGCCTACTTTTTTTCCGTGTTTCCAGGGACCCTCACTCACTCCTCTGTCCTTTCCTGCTTCTCTTTCCCCGGCAGAAGATGCCTCTGGGGATCATGGGGAGATGGTGAGCACCATTTCCAGCAGCATGAACCCTCTGCAGCCGCCGGACGCCTCCTCGGAGGAGCCTTTTACCACCTACTTCGACAGCAAGATCCCCATCCCCGAAGATGAAACGGTGAGTGTGGCTGAGCCCTCCTTCCGAGAGGAAAATCCCAGAGGAAAAAGCTGCCAGTGCTTGGTTCCCACGTGAGTCCTTCCCTCAGGTGCCGGTTCCCCTTCTTGCCCAGACTGGGAAGGGTAACTGGTCTGCTGGATGGGGATCTGGAGGAGAAGGGAGTGTGGGATCTCCTGTGATTGCTCCGGAGTTAATGAGTCATCACCCAGGATTTGCCTCCCAGACCCGCTAAAGAGCAGAGAAACTGCTCCTTTGTAGCCCCAGGACCTTGGTTCTTTGTTCCCTAATCAAGGACTGGTGTTTCACTGGCCTTTGTCCCAGCTTTGTCCCTTTGCAGGGCTGTGTAGGTGCCTTCTTTGCTTTGGATTAAGCAACATTTAGGGAGCATTCACACACAGACACACCCTGACACCCAGAGAGTGTGTCCTTGGCTCTTCCAAAGCCCTGTCCTAAACTGTTTAGATTAAGACCAGAGATTGCTGGAGAGTTTAGGATGAAAGAACAGGCTGGACTGGCCAGTGAGGGATTCAAACTCAAACCCTGGCTTTCTCTTGCCGTTTTTTATGCCTGAGAGTCGGGGTGGATGGTGGGGACAGTGTGGCCCTGGCGTTAGGAGAGGCCTGCAGCGTGGGGGCGATGGCTGATGCCTCCATCCCCTCTCTCTCCCCCTTGCCCAGCACTCCTGCTTCAGCTTCCGCAAGCTCTGGGCTTTCACGGGGCCGGGTTTTCTGATGAGCATCGCTTACCTGGATCCAGGCAACATCGAGTCGGATTTACAGTCCGGGGCCATCGCCGGGTTTAAGGTCAGTGCAAAAACCTGCAGATCAAGCGCTGTCAGTTGTGCAAACCGTGTCCCCCACTGAGCTGAAAACACCCCAGAGAAGGAGAAGGGGGGAGTGTGAGACTCCTATGCCCCCTCCAGCTGGCTTTATATTCCTATGGATTCTTCCTCTGCCAGCTCTGGACACAGAAAACAGCCTCTAAATGTCAGGAGTGTGTATTCTAAAAGGCCTAAAAGGTGCACTCGGGGTGCAGGGGACCAAGGACCTTGTTGGCAGCCGTTGTTTCTTGCTGCCCCAACGCACCCACCTCCCGCTTTGTGTCTCCTGCAGCTTCTCTGGGTCCTGATGCTTGCGACCATCATTGGGCTGCTCCTGCAGCGGCTGGCGGCCAGGCTGGGGGTGGTGACGGGGCTGCACCTCGCTGAAGTCTGCAACCGCCAGTACCAGAAGGTGGGTGACAGCACAGGGGACAATCCCAGTCCTTTGGATCGTCCCACAGGTCTGGGTTGGGGTTGGGGTTGGACCTGGAAGGCCACAGGGGACTCGTGAGGTGTCACTGCTGCCTGTTGAGTGACGAATCCTCTGCAGGAGAAAGTGTCCTGGTTGCCAAAATACGTCCTGCTCACCATGTCTTTCTGTTCTGCCCAAACTGAGGGATTGACTTCCTTCAGGTCCAGGTGGGGTCCTCCCCATCTTGGAATAAGGGAAGCCCGAGGCAGGAGGTGGGTGAAGGTCCTGGAATTTGCCAGTGAATTGGAGAGAGCCAGGAATAAATCCCAGGATTTCCTGGTTGAACTTTTCCTCCTGGTGTTGAAATTCTTTCTGCTTAAAGAAACTCAAGGAATCACGAGGAGAGAAATGGCTCTTTAGAACAAGGCCCTTCCTTGGGGCTGTTACATTTCTCTGCTTAAGAAATGGTCAGGGCTTGTGTAAGAAAGGGCTCCACGTCCCGCTCAGCTGCGGATGAGTGAGGCTGTGCCTTGGGAAAAGGCTGGGGGGAAATGGGGTGATGTCCCCAATTCTGGGCAGTTTGATGTTTCTCATCCAACACCTGAGCCTTTGTCATGGGTCTGACCATGAGAAACATCTCCTGCTCCTTTCCAGCACTGCAGGACAGGGAAGCATGCTGAGGCAAGTAATTTAGATCCTGTAAGTGACCCGGGAAGCCCCTCTGGCCGTTGCTGCAGGCAACCTGGATTTCTGCTCCAAACCAGCCGTAAAGGGACAATTACCAACGTGTTTCCCATGCCCCATCCAGGGAAATGAGACCATTCCTGACTCTGTGCCTGCAGCAACCCTGCACTCCTCCAGGAATTTAAAGGGAGAAGATGTTGTCCCTCTTTTTAAGGGCGCTGGATCTTTCTTCACCTCCAGGTTCCACGGATTATCCTGTGGCTGATGGTGGAACTCGCCATCATCGGCTCCGACATGCAAGAAGTCATCGGCTCGGCGATTGCCATCAACCTCCTGTCTATGGGCAAGTAAGTGGGGTTTGTCATCAAAAGGCAGCAGGAAATGAGTACTGCCCTGTAGGATTAAGAAAGTGACACCATCCCTGCCAAAAAAAGGCTCATTTCTTTCCTATAAATCTTCCCAAATCAGCTCTTTGCAGAGGGTGATTCATCTGAGCTGCGCTCGCTCTCTGGTGACTCAGCCCTTGGCGCCTGCTTCCCTTTTTCTCAGTTGGAAGGAGAACCGAGGGATCTGGCTTTTAATTTGAGCTGTAACTGAGAGACACCCACGCTGGGCTGCAGCTTTCCTGGCCAATTCTATATTCCTAATAAAGGACACCCAGAAAAGTGTCCTCTTGGGCCCCAAAGGTGGGACATGCGAATGTAACAGGAAGGTGTGGATTTTGTACCAAGTGGTTATTAAAAGCCATAGATGGGTAGAACAGTTCGGGATGGAAAAGCCCTTCAAGATCCTCAGGTTCCAAACTCCCGCTCGCTCCTGTCGTTCTCAGCGTGGATGTGGGATTTGCTCTCCAAATTTGGGGAGAAAACTCTCATCTGAGCTGTTTATGTGGAAAACAAACCTTGCCCTGTGCAGCCAAGGGCCTTGTCGGGCTCCAAACAAACCTCGACATCCCATCCCCAAGGAAGTGCCCTAGATAAAAGCCAGATTTTGGAATCTGAGGAGGTTTTGTGGGCGGTGGGTGAGTGGTTTGGGGGCTGACACCTCTCCTGCCTGGCTCCCACAGGGTCCCGCTGTGGGGCGGTGTCCTCATCACCATCGCCGACACCTTCGTCTTTCTCTTCCTGGATAAATACGGTAATTCCTCTTCCCGAATTCTGGAAAATAAAGCTTGAGAGGGAGCTTCTCTCCATTTCCTGAGGGTTCTCTTTCTCCTCACAGGCTTGCGGAAGCTGGAGGCCTTCTTTGGTTTCCTCATTACCATCATGGCCCTGACGTTCGGATACGAGGTACCTCCAGCCGTCTCTCTCGCTGTTGGTGACACATTCCCTGTCCCCCCCAGGACTCCTGGACCAGCACCAAAACAGGGGGGGGGAGGACACTTCAAATTTAAGATATTTGAAGCTGACTCTGTGGTTTTGGTGCGTGGCCATTGTCCAGCTCACACCCTCTTCAGCCCAGCATCCCCTGTTTTATTAAAGAGCCGACAATTGCACCTTGTAGTTTATTTTTGTACCAAAAAAAGGCCCCATTTTGACTTTTGAGTGTCTTCAAACTGGCCAAGCACGTCAGGCTAAAAGCCTTGTGTTTCTTTTCTCTCTGTGCCCAGTATATCACTGTCAGGCCCGACCAGGAGAAGGTGCTGCAGGGGTTATTCATCCCCTACTGCCAGAACTGTGGGACCGCCCAGCTGGAACAGGCTGTGGGGATCGTGGGCGCCGTGATCATGCCCCACAACATGTACCTTCACTCAGCCTTGGTCAAGGTAAGCGGCTGGTGTTCCTGCCCAGGGCAGAGGGGCTGGAATGAGGTGATAGAATTGTAGAATTGTGGAGTTGCCTGGGTTGGAAGGAACCTTTGAGATCATCAAGTCCAGCCAGCAACCCAACACTGACAGAAACCATCACTGACCCATATCCCCAAGCCCAGCTTTTAGATCCTTCTGGGGATGGTGACTCCATCCCTGCCCTGAGCGGCCTCTTCCCATGGTTGAGAACCCTTTCTGTGAAGAACTTGTTCCCAATGTCCATCCTAAACCTTCCCTGGTGCAACTTGAGGCCGTTTCCTCTCGTTCCTTGGGAGAAAACACCGACCCCTCTGGCTCCATCCTCCTTTCAGGGAGTTGGAGAGAGCGAGAAGGTCTCCCCCTCAGCCCCCTTTTCTCCAGGCTGAACACCCCCAGCTCCCTCAGCTGCTCCTCACAACTTCTGCAGACCCTGCTCCTTGGTTCTCCAGACCCCTCACCAGCTCCATTGCTCTTCTCTGGACTCGCTCCTGCCTCTCCATGTGCTTTTGTTTGTCGGAACGGGCCCAGAACTGGTCCCAGCCTTCGAGGTGGGGCCTCCCCAGTGCCCAGTCCAGGGGGACCATCACTGCCCCGGTCCTGCTGGCCACACTCTTCCTGCTACAGGCCAGGATGCTGGTGGCCTTTTGGCCACCTGGGCACGCTGTTGGCTCATCTTCAGCCGGTTGGTGACCAACACCCCCAGGTCCTTTTCCACCGGGCAGCTCCAGCTGCTCTTCCCTCAGCCTGGAGCTTCCATGGGGTTGGTGGGACACTTGGCCTGGTTGAACCTTGTACCACTGGCCTCATCCCATTGCTCCAGCCTGTCCAGATCCTTCAGTAGAGCCTTCCCACCCTCCAGCAGATCAACTTCCTCCCCCAACCCCACTCTGATGATGCGCTCCAGCCCCTCAGTGTCTTATTTTTGCACTTGATCCCCTCAATCCAGGTCATGGTCTTCAGGGTCCCTTCCCACTCCAGCCATTCTGTGATTAATGGAGATGGAGCACTGGGAGTCCTCAAACTCTTGAAAAATCACAGCCTCTGGGCGTCTGCTTTAAGTGTTTACTCTGTAGGACCATATCAACCCCCTGAAGGGTCTGGTGTGGTCCCTGGGGCAGGGAAAGCCTTGAGAGCCTTAGGGACACGTGTCCCCACGTGTGGCACCTGTGGATCCGGGACCAGAAGTGGCCTCTTGGCCAGCACAGGCAAAACCAGCCGTTTGCTTCTGCAAATATTGGCGTTTGCTTTGTGTTCCCTCCAGCGTGTTCTCTCCCCAACCAGTGACCTGTGTCCCAGTCTCTAATTGAGTGTAATGACAGAAAGAAGGAATTCAATAGCGAAGTCCCAGCCTTTCTCCAGCCTTTTGTTGTCACCACCCGCCTTGTTTCAGTCCCGGCAAGTGAACCGTGCGAACAAGAGGGAAGTAAGAGAAGCCAACAAGTACTTCTTCATCGAGTCCTGCATCGCTCTCTTCGTCTCCTTCATCATCAACATCTTCGTCGTCACCGTCTTCGCCGAGGCGTTCTTTAACAAGACAAACGCCGACGTGGTGAGTTGGGGCTGGGACCCGTGGACCTGGTGACACCGAACCCGGGGGCTTTTGGGGCAGGAACGGGGACCGTGTGGGCAGAGGGGGCAGCTCTGATGATGGAGGGAGTGGAGCATCTCCATATGAGGAGAAGTGTATCAGAAGGGGGGTGGTTAGGAGGTTGTGAAAGGTTCTCCTCCCCCTCTACTCTACCCTGGTGAGACCCCATCTGGAATATGGTGTCCAGTTCTGGGGCCCTCAGTTCCAGAAGGACAGGGAACTGCTGGNTGACCTCCTGGATGTTGATAACTCTGGAAAGGGTGAGTGTCAGGAGGATGGAGCCAGGCTCTTCTCAGTGATGTCCAATGACAGGACAAGGGGCAATGGGTGCAAGCTGGAACAGAGGAGGTTCCAGTTAAATATGAGGAAAAATTTATTCCCAGTGAGGGTGAGGGAACCCTGGCAGGGGCTGCCCAGGGAGGTGGTGGAGTCTCCTTCTCTGGAGACATCCCAAACCCTCCTGGAGGCTCCTGTGTGCCCTGCTCTGGGTGTTCCTGCTCCAGCAGGGGGTTGGACTAGATGATCTTTCAAGGTCCCTTCCAATCCCTGAGATTCTGGGATTCTCGATGCCCCTGGGTCAAGCAGAGCCTGTAAATTCTGTGTGAAAAGGGGGGGGGAAAGCAGGGGTGCTGGTGATTACAATTTAAACCAGCCCCAAGCGGTGCCCAGCACCCTGGGACCTCCAGCACCCAGGGCTCCTCGCATAGAGCCTTTTCTTCTTGTCCTGACTCTCTGGCTGAGGAAAACCCAACCTCCTGCCCCTCTGTGTCGTTGCAGAACGCCGTCTGCGTCAACGCCAGCAGCCCCCACTCCTCCCTCTTCCCCAACAACAACCAGACGCTGGAAGTGGATATCTACAAGGGGGTGAGTGAGGAAATGCTTTTCCCTCTCCTACATGTGTGGTGTTCCTTCTTTTCCACCTCAACCCCCGTGATTTGGGTGGTCCCAAGGGAATTTGCCAGGTTGTTCTGGTGCTCAGAGGTGGGGCTGAACTGACGGGAGCCTCCGGTCTCCGTTCCAGGGTGCCGTCCTGGGCTGTTACTTCGGCCCCGCCGCTCTCTACATCTGGGCAATCGGGATCCTCGCCGCCGGCCAGAGCTCCACCATGACGGGCACCTACTCGGGGCAGTTCGTTATGGAGGTAATTAGAATCAGAGAATCAGAGAATCATTCAGGTTGGAAGAGACCCTTGGGATCGTGGAGTCCAACCATCAGCCCTACTCTACAAGTTCTCCCCTACACCAGATCCCTCAACACCACATCCAATCTACTCTGAAACACAGTCAGGGATGGGGACTCCACCCCCTCCCTGGGCAGCTGATTCCACTGACTGACCACTCTTTCTGGCGTGGTCCTTTTTTTCCTCAGGTCCAGCCTAACCCTCCCCTGCTGCAGCTTGCAGCCATTCCCTCTCCTTCTAGCACTCATTGCCCGTGAGAAGAGACCAGCACCAACCTCTCTGCAATGCCCTTTC
>VZTM01036060.1:1239-24401 GCA_013400555.1 Jacana jacana
GAAATGAGAAACTAATAATAACATACTGCCCCTCTCTTGAAGATTCAAGTATTTTTGAACCCAGTCAGCTGAGCAGCTGATAGCACCTTGCATTACAGGGCAGGTAAATTTCTGTGCTTCATTGGCTAATTAATGTCAACATAAAAATGAATAAAATGAATACAAATTTCATTTTATACAAAGAAAGAAGGCCTGTCATTTTTCAAGGGGAAGCTGCATTTGTTCATTCAATCTATAGTTCACACCACTTCAGCTTTGGTTTCACCGAGAGTACTTGTATGTGCAAAGCAAAGGCTGGTGGTCTTTGTAGATTAAGAACTGTTTACCTTTAGTAAGAGTCAACTCCTTTCAAGAGCAGAAAACCCTTTTTTTGCTGAAAGTTTTCTGAAATAACAGAGTTTTCTGGAATAAATATAACTCAGTATGAGTAGAATGTATATATTATTCATTATTATTTTTAATAAAGAGAAGACACATTTCTCAGGTTAAGTTACTCCAAATATGAAATGACAACCACATTTTTCTGTTTATGTCCTAATACTGTTTTGGAAATAGGTCTTAGACTTCCAAGTGTGATGGCCTAAGACCTATAAAACTACTTCAATGCTTCAGGTTTTTGTTTTGTTTTATTTTGGATTTTTCCCCTGGATCTAACATTTTAGGTATGTAGAAAACACATTTTAGTTTATAAGCTTTTTTATTCTATCTAATTTTTAAAATTTCCTGTACTGTGAACATATTGAAGACTGTTAGATGTTCTGAAAGGTTTCCTTATTTACCTTAATCTTATCTGGGGTCTGCACATTCCCTACAAATGTCTGAAAATTCAATTAAAGGTTTTACAGCACTGAAGTGGTAAAAATAGGCAAGTTGTTCTAGATAAGGATCAAGACTAAGCCATCAGAAGTTAATGGACAATTTAAAAATGAATGCAGCAATATCTCATCACCAAAATCCCTTCCTAGACTATTTTTTTCAAAGGCAAGGTCAAACCAATAATATGATGCTGCAAACATCAGCTCCTTCTATCTCACACAACAGTAGACCTCAATCCCCTGAATTCGTTCAAGGCAGAAACAAGGACAAGTGAGAAATTATTTTTAGCCCTTTTGCTAAGAGTTTCAAATGAATTCTCAGCATCTGATATATTTGTGTTCCCAGGGATTCAGTGGGTGGGGCTGGGAAGCCACCATAAATACTCGTGGGCTCAAGTTCATGGTGGAGGTGGTGCTGATGAAGTCACAGCAGCCTCTTGTTTGCTGCCTTTCTTTGAAAATCAAGAATCCCCTGCAGCCTCGGCTAAGGTGCAGCTTCCAATCCATCATGTTTGAGGGACGTGAACACTCTTTGCAAGCCAAGCATTTTCCTAGCTAGATCTGGGTTATTCTTAGCCTTTCATACTAGATTAAGTTAATGCTGAAATGGTGATAGAACTCCAGAAGTCTGGAGGAAGACCTAGATACTTGCTGATGATGACACTGTGATAAAGTCTCATCAGAGACTGTGTTGTAGCTAGGATGAATGCCAAATCCACCAGATTATTTTATATTAATAAGCATCTTTTTTAAGTTATCTTGTTAGACTTGTGATACTTTATAAATATCTTATTTTGAGAAGAAGAAATGGAGAAACTCTTCAGGTTGTTTAGGTGGTGTTTGGGACATCTAGGCTTCTTTTATAGTGTATATTTCACCTGAGAGTGGGAAGCTTCCTCCTACCTATGATCCTTGAGATATGGGCAATCTTTTTTGGGCATGAACTTCAGAGAGAGAAAGAATTGGAAACCTCTTCTGAGCTGAGTGTCCTTTAAAATATAGGTTTGCAGTATTTTGGAAAGATAACCAGCCTTTTTTTCAACTAGGAGTCTAAGCCAGAAGGAAACATTAACCCCTTTTCCTCTTCAGTTTTCCCTGGAGCAGCTGAAGTGACTTGATACTCAGAGATTTTCTTGTCAGTCCTCAAAAACTGTGAAGGAAACTTGAGTGCCAAACAGCAAGATAGCAAAATATCTATCCTTTTGGTTTTGGTTTGTTTGTTGGGTTTTTTTGTTGTTGTTTGGTTGTTTTGTTTTGTTTTTTAATAGAAATGCCTAAGTGTGCTTCCAGGTATAGCAGTGAAGTATTTACATTTCAATATGTATTTAACTAGGTCATAGTGTAGTAAAGCATGTGTTTTCCTCTCCTCTGTTCTTTTTTTCCAAGATTTTTTCAAGAACCTTTTGGGACAAGAGATAGTGTAGGCATTAGGAAGCATGTTTGGACATTAAAAATATATGTTTGTTCACAGCCTTAATGCAAAATCAAAAGCATATCCTAAACATGTCCAAGACATTTACTGGAAAAATACAAAGATCACAAGGTCACCATTAGCAAACAAAACATGTTTAAGAGCAAAAAATATCCTACTAAAATACAAGATATTCCCAGGGAGTCGAAGGAAAGAACATTTCTGGGAAAGAGCTGAAAAACGCAAAGTTTGTTTAATAGCAAATAAGCAAAGTATGAAACTACAAAAAAAATATAGGTTATTTCAGTTAATTTTTAAAAAGTGATTTGTATTTTAAAAGGTTAAAAAGGAAAAAAAAAGTTCAATTAGTAGATTTTTCTGCAAATGGCAGGAGTGAGTTAATCATCTTCATGTTCATTTTTCTTTCCATTAGCTGAAATGGTTCTGTCTGGAAGCATCAGTCTATACCTCAGACAGGAAGGTGTAAAACACAGCATAAGCCCCAAATTGGAAATTAGAATTATTAAATATAATCCTAAATCCTCATTGTTTATCATCATTAAAAATCAGATGTCCCTTTTCTGTGAGTTTACTATATTAGACTTAAATGTCTTAACCAAACTATACCAGATGTAAATTCCAAATTCAGTTGGATATGGTTTTCTTCACTCTCAGTTTAAGCTTTTAGTGTACTCTTCAGTATTTGTAGCTTCTGTTTAATGCATGATGACACAGACAGCTGAAAAAAGATCATGTAGTGTGATGACTCCTGACACAAAGAGGTGCTCTGAAGTGTTCTGCCTCATGATTAATACTGACAAGTTTGTTAAAAAAAAAAACAAAATTGAGTTACACAACATGTGAGATGAAGAATAGATTAATCAGGTTGAAAGACTAGCTACATTTTTTTGGTGATATATGTAGAATGCATATACTGATTCAGAAATTATATGTTATTTAATGACGACTGAATGAACACTGAGGACAGAGGAGGGAAATGCATTGCCAGCAGATCCAGAGAGGTGATTCTGACCCTTTGCTCTGGTGAGATCTCAGCTGGAGTACTGCATGCAGGTCTGGAGCTCTCAGTATAGGAAGGACATGGACCTGACAGAGCGAGTCCAGAGGAGGGCCCTCAGGGTGGTTGATCAGGGTTGGAGGACCTTTTCTATGAGGACAGGCTGAGGGAGCTGGGGTTGTTCAGCCTGGAGAAGAGGAGGCTCCAGGGAGACCTAATAGCAGCTTCCCAGTACCTGAAGGGGGCCTACAGGAAGGCTGGGGAGGGTCTGTTTCAAAGGCCTGCAGAGACAGTCCAAGGGGCAATGGCTTTAAACTGGAGAAGAACAGATTTAGGTTGAATATTAGGAATAGGTTCTTCACTACGAGGGTGGTGGACCACTGACTGGAACAGGTTGCTCAGGGAGGTGGTTGAGGCCCCTTCCCTGGAGATATTTAAGGTGAGGCTTGACGAGGCCCTTGGCAACCTATTCTAGTTGGTGGTATCCCTGCTGACTGCGGGGAGGTCGGTCTAGATGACCCTAGAGGTCCATTATGGCCTGGACCATTCTATGATTCTACTAAAAAAACAAACAAACAAACAAAAACAAAAACAACAACCCCCCCCCCCTCCAAAAAAAAAAAAAAGTAATTATGCAAAAAAAGACTAGGAGATTGGAGAACAGGGAAGAAATTGTGGAAGAGGAATGTCATTTACTGATTAAACTGCTTTTAAAGAATCATTGACTGAATTGTCATTCCTGTTGTAGGTGCTTAGGACACGATTTAGCATGCTGTGTTTTCCTCAGAAATTATGTTCAGCACTGCTATTCCTACTCAGACAGCATGGAAACTGAGGAATAGCCCTCTTATTCATGGCAGGCAGCTCGGTCATCCTTCAAACTGCAGCAGCTGCAGGTATAAATATTTCCCACAGGCAGCAGTCTTGGTCTGTAGATGCAGCAACAATACACAGTAATACTGTAGAAATTTACTTCTCAGATTTCCAGCACATCTCTTATCTTAAACACATGTAGAGACATGAGTTATTCCATCTTGCTGTGCAATGTAGCTGTCTCTGGGATGAATCATTATTTCTGTTTAATGGAATAGTTACTCTCATCTGAAGTACATGAACCAAATAAACTCTTTCTTCCAATTGTACTTCTTTTGCTTTTCAAACTGAGAAAGAAACAGGCCAGAGAGAAAAATAAGCCAAAATAAAACCTGAAATGTTGCTCCTAGTCTGAAGAATCATTTTGACACTGTCAGGAGATAACATAAAGTCAATGCTATGTTTTCTTTGACACCGCTGATGGTGTCACAGAAGATCAGTAAGCAAATCCCAGGTGAGACTTCAGAAACTGATTAATGTGAACACTTCAACTGAGATTTTAATACTGTCTTTATGTGGAAAAATGATTTCCCAGGGAAAATGTATTTTTTTTCCAGTTTCTTATAAAAACTTTTTTATTTTGCAATGCTATCAGCCAGTTTCAGGTTTATAATCCCTTTCACTTGGTCTTACTGATCCTGACCATGCTGTATAAATCTTGGCTCAGTATCATACATCTGGTTCTCTCTTCATCAGCTCCAGGGTGTGAGTGTGTGGGAATATTTCGGGTTTCAGAGGTTATTATTGTTCATCACAAATAGAAAACAAGCAAGCAAACAAAGAATTAGCTTCCAAAATGAAGTGCTCTTTCACTGCCACAAATGGTCCTCAATGAATAAACTTTTTCAGTATTCATCTCTCTGGGGAAATTTGGGCCAGATTAGGGTTTGAGTGTGACTTCCTAAAAGTCTGGATGTTTGGACTCATGTTTTCTATTTGCCTGCTTTAGACAGAAGTCTGGTGCTTAAATACTGAAACATGGATTATTCTGCTTTTCCAATATACATTGTGCATTTGTCTTCCTTTTTTTTTTTTAATTATTTTTATTATTCCTCAGATGTTAAATGACTGTAGATCATACCTGACAGGGGTCTCTCCTGAAAGTAAATTGTTGTAAATATGCAGAGCACATTCCTTTGAGGCTGAAATCCTGAGTCTTGCTCCATGTGATTTCAGATCAGAGCCATGTAATTTAAGAACTTCAAATTAATTTGGAAAATGGTCAGGGAGTTTTATATCTTGGGAATTTCCAATTTTGTAAGAACAAAATCAGTAGAACCAGTCCTCAGATGAGGTCTCCCTTCATGATCTCCTGATTTACACTCTCTCAGTTAATGAAATTCTTATTAATTATTATATACAAAGTCTAAGTGTCTTACAAAGGAAACCAAGGAAGCAACTCTGTCCTTTAAAGAAATGGATGCTGAGAAAGCAAAATCTTTAATTTTACTTAATAAAAGTGTAGGGAACTAAGGATACTAACAAACACTACACTAAATCTGATTTCATCGAAAATATCTATTGCAATTTTATTTTTTCCTTTTTACTTCTTTTTCCTGGGGTAGAGCTGGATTTGGTTACAGTAGTTATGGAGAAAGGTAGTTTCCATGCATTGATAGTTGGTTGTGGGTGTTCAAGTTTGTAATACAACTGACTGGTATCTCTCAGTACCACACATAATTCATCCAAGCAAACCTATTTCTAGTTTTCCTTAGTAAACTATCATGTGATCCTATGGACACAAGGTCCCAGATTGTACTCCTGATGATGCAACTAAAACTATTGCATTATTAGGTATTATTAGGTGTCTACCTTTAGACACACATAGCGAAGAATTGTAAGATATCCATTACTACTGGGGAAGCAACATGATCTTTATGAAACCAAATCATCAGATAGGGAAGATGAGAGGAAGAAAAAAGGAATGAAAATTATTGCAGAAATAAGAATTCATGTAGAACTTCATGAGTTTCTCTGAATATGTAAGAATATGTACTGTATTTATTTTAAGGCGTACTTGACACTTTCAGAAAATGATGATGCATGTATCTCCCATCTTGTAAATTGCATTTTGTATTCTAAAAACATTAGTCATTAGCCAGAATGAATTATTTTGCAGTTACTATTCTCACTTGGCCATGTTTAAGGAGCAGTCTATGGTGTCCATTAAATTTATGAAAGGTTAGCTCAGTGCTTTCATATGTTCTTAGGGTACTAATTATACTAAGAAAACATAAATCTCTGAAGTCTGAAAAAAATGGTGTATTTTTGTTTGGGGTTTTGGGTTGTTGTTGTTTTGTTTGTTTTGATTTTATTTTTTTTTAATGGGGATTGGAGCTTTGGGATACAGTATTTCAGTCTCTTAAGATTTTTTATTACAGAAGAAAAAAGTCTTTTCACTAACCTGCTAAATTGAAACCCATAGATTTCTAGAAGGTTATTTTATTTTCCTCACTAACTGTATACTTTCACTGCCTTTTTAAACATTCATGGAATAATTTTATTTAGAATGCCTTGGGTGTTTTTAACAGTTGAGCTTATGAAACATATATAGATGGGGCTATTCTTGCCTTTTCTGTTCCACTGAATAAAAACTATTCAAACTCTTATGAATTAACTCTAGATTGCATGCAGTGGAAGAGTTTCCCACGAGTGCTGCATGTGTGACATTCCATTAGCAATTTCCAGACTAGAAATCATTAGGAATGGTATTTAGTAGGAACTGGTAATTAGGAATGGTAATTAGTAATTAGAAAGCATTAGTAATGGTAATTAGTAATTAGAAAGCATTAGTGTCTTTCAGAGGCTGAGTCTTTCTGGATCTCCTATTTTACATCTTGAATACTTTGTCCCCATTGCAAGCACAGTTCTGATACTCTTAAAATGCAATATTGAGTATGTTGCCTTAAAAAGGCTGCTTTATCAATCAGGTCATCATCAATTGCATCATCAAAGAGAGGTGAGAGAAAAGATACTGAATAAACACCATGTGGAACTGGTATTCACTTCATCTATCAGCTACTGGAAAGCTAGGTGTGTAGACATAGTTATCTAAATTCTCTCTAAAATTTACAAAGGAGGTAAGACACTTTGTCAACAATAATTTGACACTAAGGATAGCGTTTAAAATGGAAAGATGTATTGGCCTCTGAACATACCAATTTAGTTTCACAGTAAAAGATGTTGGATTACAAAGAACTCAAGGCCAAACTGAAGTGTCCACAGCAGTAGTGAATGGTGTAACAGTTAACGCTGCACAGCACTTGACTGTGACTGTCAACTAAAGAGAGCAAAAATTTTTAGCTAAGATGAGAACATAATTGGTTTAGACTACACTCAAAGAAACCCAGGGCTGAAAGGGGATGAGTACAGGCAGAAGAACAAATGTTAGTCAGAGAAAAGCTATAAAATGACGAGAGACCGCCTAAAGGGTATTGTGGAATAATTACTAAAATGAAATTATATTAAAAAATCACCGTTGATCACACATTAAGGAAAGGTATAAAATCAAAAAGTTTCTAGAGTAGAATAAAGACACAACTGGTATGTGAGGAATCCACTACATCTGTGATTCCTTGTGCAATATTGCTTGCAAAGCAGAGGATGGAGTAGGTTGGAGATTCTATGGACAGGCTCTGATAATACAGATATGGGAACAAGATGGTCCTATGGAACTGATAAACTGCACACTTGCTACCTTGAGTCAACAGTCTGTCAAATTGTGACAAAATGCTGTTCTTAGTGTGAACTTTACTCACTATAATGTCATTATAATGGCAAAACGCACCTCCATCTCAAAGGCTACCCACCTTGCAACAGTTATGGGTTGCAAGATATGATGAAGATATACATTCTCCTGGAACTAGACACTGCTTATTTACAGAAAATCTCAGATTAGGAAAATTATAGAATTTCTTATTAAAGAAATATATATGTCAAATAAAACAAACAAAGGGCTGTGTGCCAAGTGCCTTCTACAGACAGTATGCTTGAGGTATTTGGCACATACGAGTCAAAATGTAACAGCCTCAATCTGTGAACCAAGAAAATAAGATTAAAACCAGCTGCAGAGCCATGGTTCACCCATGAGAGGCCTCTACCTGGCTTGATCTCTGGCAATATTGTACCACACAGAGGTAGCACAGTGGCCTGCAGCCAGCTCCCAGGGTCCTTTGGTCTGGATCCTCTGACTCATGGCTCTCACCTCTTCAGTGCTCTCGGGGGTCAGCAAAGTAGAGTCAGAAGCAGATTTAGCAGTTATGTTCTTAAAGGTACAGCATGTAGTCCTTCCATCACTAACCTCTGACTGTCAATCAATGTGTAGCCTGGGGAGAGTGGAAGTCAAACTGATCTTGATAAAGGTACCAACTCTCCACCTTGTTTTGGTGCAGACCTGCTGTCCTTGGAAGGACTGGGTGGCAAGAAATCAAGCTGACTCATTCCCAGCTATGCCAGGGTAGAAGAGTCCTGCTGTGCTGCCTGCAGCCCCTGTTTTCTCCAGGAGCTGATGAAAATGTGAAGACCAGTCAGGTATTATCCTTAAGAAAAAAAAAAAAAAAANAAAAAAGTGTACATTTAAGAAATGTTTTCTGAACATTCAGAACAACTTGAGATTAAACTCCTCTGTATTCAGACAATTTTCCGATGCCTTGAAATATTTCAAGGTGATTTTAAGCTCTCCTTCAAAAGACTGTCTCTTATAGGGGTTTATATCCTGTTTTTTTTTGTATTCCTCCTATATGATTCTGCAGACAGGCAGACAGGAACAGGTAGGTTTGAACTTTTTATTTCTGTTGAGGAAAAACTATGCTCAGATTTGCCAAGCTTAACAATGCCTCTGCTGTGTTGTTACAAACCTCGCTCTGTGTACCTCTAAATCTATCTTGACATATATGGTCTCTTGGAGCCATTGGATAAGAAAGGGGTTTTTTTTGCGGTCTACAAAGCAATAGAAGTACACCACCATTTAAAATTTTGACATATTTTGGGCTCTTCTCTGTTTTCAAAGAGTGAAATGCTATTTTGCCATTAAATTTAAATGGAACAGGATCAGGTCTTTATTGGTGTCAGGCTCTGATGCCTAAAAATCACATAAAAATATAACAAATGTTCATTTGAAGTACACTTTATTTAATAGACCTTCATTTCAATATTTGGTTATAAAAGAAAGAAAAAAGACAGCAAAAGGCTGACCACCTATCGCTATGTTATACAATGTTATGACTCTACACCTGGGTATCTTTCCCACCTGTGCTGTCTTTGCTGTTAGACCGACTCCTAGCAGAGTGGGGTCATAATGTGACGATATGGATGATGTTTCAGGTTAACTGTCCTGTGGTTTTGCCCTGTTGGGAACTTCATGCACAGGAGAAACAGGATCTTATGATGGCAGACTGATGTGCAGAGATCTTAGACCTGTGGTAATGAACTTCTGATAATGGTGCCGGTGGCATTATAAATACCCCACTCAGGAACATTTTGTTTTGAATGAAACCATGTGTCTGGAATGCATTGTTTGTTTTGACTTTGGCTAGTGAAAGGCTAGTAAGCTTAGGACTCCAAGGTCTTAGAAACCATGGTGAAGAAGGAGAAAGTGAAATCAGTGGTGGAGAAGGACTGTTATCTGGGATATAAAGAATTTTGTGACAACATGAAACATTGTCTTTATGTCATTTTTAGCACAAACATTATAGAATAAAAGAGAACTCTCTAAAAGAGTTGATCTAGTAAAAATGATATAAAGGTATACCACCATTATTATTATTTATTTCTTGGTATGCTTGTAATAATTCAGACGCTTTCCAAAGAGAAAAGCTACAGGCCTTGCCCCAAGGAGCTCACAATCTAAAGGTGGACAAGAAGAGAGACGTAAAGGAGAAAGTTCGCAGAGAAGTCAAGAGGCCGAGATGCAAATCAGCCATATCTTAGCAATCAAATGTGGTTTGAACGCATGGTTGCAAAGCTATACACACTGTTTTCCAATTACTGCTCATATTTTCCATTTTGCTTCAACTAATTCACTCACATGGAAAGAAGCTTTCAATATGTGAGCTCAGAAAGAGTAGAGCTTGTGTAAAGCAAAACTGGAACATTCACCTAGAAGTATAGAGATGACAGGGTTTTTTCTGGGTTTTCAAAACTCAGTTCAGTACCAGGATAGTTTAAATCCAGAATGGTATAGCTTTAAGTCAGAGTCTACAAGGTGAGAGATAGATGTGATGAATTCCATCTGGAATGTACATGTAATCTATGCACCTGGAGTTTTCTTAGTACAGGTTAATATAAACTACAAAACCTGTCATGGCAGAACTAGGAAAATGAAGAATGAAATGACCACACTGATTTTCACATGTTTCCAAGAGAGGAGAAGGATGGTGCTGAGAGTTTGAGGGTGGTCATTCTTAGGTCAGTTGTAAAATTGCATTTTTAATAATGTAGGACACCACTCACTGATTAAAAAGAAACAGAGTGTTTAATTTTAAAAATACTGGTTTTGACTAAGACAGTAAGTCACTCATCAGTTATGAAAAATACTATTAGGTTTTTTTATACATTTAAATGTATAAGTATTTTTTATAAAACCTCCAATCAGATTCCTCCAAACTCTGAAGTTGTCAAAGAAACTCTCTTAAGGCTTGCCTTTAAAAACTCCTCAACAAATCGCCATGTTTTCCCAAGTACTCAGGGGATTGGATCATTGTATATTTGATCATTCCTGAAGTATCATTCTCTTAGCAAATACAAGTGTATTGTGAAGGCAAAAGCTAATAAGCAGTTGAATATTAAAGTGCATAGGTTGTCCAAGTTTGGAAAAAATAAATGGTCAAAGAAGCAATAGCTGTGATTACGGACTTCCAGGGAGTAATCCGTCATCAATTTTTAGCAAGCCACAGATATTTTTTTTAGCATAAGAAACATTTTGTTTACAGTCTTCAAATCCTGCAAATGCATGTCTAATAATGTCATCAGGATGGTGATAATCCTTTTGCTGGGACGGAGAAGCTGTAATTAAATAATCAAATAGACCAATCTTTCATAATTTACAGGTATTTGTATTCCTTCAATAAATAAAAGAATATATTTACTCTTTTGATTCTGTATAGCTTTTCAAATAAATCAAGTTTCTAGCAATTTAAATAAATGATTCTAACAGCTTGACATGAATTATGCTGACAGGAGCCGCTTATGATTATTATGGTGCCTAGAATCTTTTAAGAATCTACAAAGTTAAATAAAGGCTTACAAGTCTCTTAAGCTACTTTTTATTTGCATAGAAAAATATTTATCATCGGAGTCAACCATCATATGAGAGAAATTGCATTTGTTGTAATTGAAAAAGATAGCTAAAAAGTTTCTGTGGGTTATTGCAACAGTACAAGAATACAAGATGCTTCCATTTATTAAAAAATGTAAAACAAATTGTGAAAGCTAAAGCAGGCTACAAAACAGAAGGTCCCCGTATTATCTTTCTCTTGACTACTATGTTACAAGATCATGTGCCACAGTTGAGTACTATAAAGTGTAATTCTGCATTTGCTAATGTAAGTCTTAAAACACCGCCCCCCCAACCCCCCCAAGCACTATGCAAAATATATATATTGGTGAATGCTTCCTCCTGTAAGCATCACAACCTTGTTACCACATAATCACCCTGAACAATTGTTTCCTGTTTCCCTTCACAGTCAATGCTAATGTCAAACTCCTTGTCTAGCTGATCCTGTGGTGTGCCTGATTCTGAGTTCTGTAACTCCATTTTCTCCGTTTCTGAAGCACAAATACTTCCCTCTTCCTGTGAATCTGAAGAGTTGCCATTCTTTTGTGACTCTGCTAGCACACATTTTTCATCAGGATTTTGGATGTTTAATTCACCGTTCACAGTCAGTTCTCCCTCTTCCAGTTCAGCAGTTTTCTCACATTGTTCTTCTGCCTGTTGACGGGAAACTTCTTCAGAAACGGTGTATATTTTATTTGTACTCTGCTCCACAGAGTTTGTTTTTGATCGTCTGTGAAATAACCCGAAATTTTTTATGTCTGATACAAAATTCACACGCTTTTGTTTTTCCTTAATGGACTCTGACACCATCATTGCTGAGCCGTTGCTTACGTTGTGTGTTTCAGAGGCAATAGTGGCCGCTCTTGGGTGAATCATCGTTGTTATGTCAAAAAGGCTGAAGGTCTTTTTCTTTCCTTTCTTGTTTCCTTCACTCTCACTATTTTCTTCATTTTCTGACAGAGAGGCAGTGTCTTTGTTCACCTTTGCAGTCTGCAAATTAGACAGCTTGCTTCCTTTTAACAAGCCCAGGACTTCAAAACGAAAGCTGGAAATATCTTGTTTTAACTCCTAAAAATTAGGAAGAAAGATGAAACGTCAGAGCATGAAAGCTACTTTGACTTTTCCTCTTGTAATTAAAAAAACAAGAAGACAAAAAAAAGGTAGGGATCAATAATAAACTTCGCCATCTGGATAACACCTGGCATGTTCAAGGTACTTTGCACACTGTTTAATGGTTCTTCCAGGTGAGAGAGAAAAGCAATCAGCAGTTTTATCGGAGCAGACTTCAGAGGAAATTTGCCTTAGCCTAGACTACTCATAGAAATAATCGACAGCGGTGGAGGAAGGAGAAGTGACAACTTGAAGACCTAAAGCCAATTTGCTAGAAAGTATAATCCCATCATACTAACAGTATTTTGATCTGGTCTTAATGCCATCCCTTACACACACACATGCATGCACAAGACATGCACATGTGCACATGCTTCCCTGTGAGTAGAAGTACAGGCAGGACTTCATTCATTTCCACTAAATGTTTGGCAGCTAGCAGCTAAGTCACAGCTAATCACTGCAGGCTGCTTTCATCCAGTGCAACCTCTGACTCTTAAAGATCTGGCTCAGGAGAAGGCACCTTACCTTCAGGAGGCCCCTATTTCTCTTAATTTTCTCCAAAAGGCCCCCATTTCTCTTAATTTTCTCTAAAAGGGATAATGATAGAACCATAGAAACATTTGGGTTGGAAAAGACCTTTAATATCATCAAGTCCAACCGTAAACCTAACACCTTCAAAAACATCACTAAACCATGTCCCTTAAGCACCATGTCTACGTATCTTCTAAAAATCTCCAGGGTTGGCAACCCAACCACTTCCCTGGGCAGCCTGTTCCAATCCTTGATAACCCTTTTTGTGATGAAATTTTTCCTAATAGCTAATCTAAATCTCCCATGGTGTAACTTGAGGCCATTTCTTCTTGTCCTAGCAGCTGTAAGTTGAGAGAAGAGACCAATCCCTACCTTGGTACAATCTCCTTTCAGGTAGCTGGAGAGAGCAATAAGGTCTCTCCTCAGTCTCCTTTTCTCCAGACTAACCAACTCAGTTCCCTCAGCTGTTCCTCATAAGGCTTGTTCTCCAGACCCTTCATCAGCTTTGTTGCCCTTCTCTGGACATGCTTCTGCACCTCAATGTCCTTCTTGTAGTGAGGAGAGCAAAACCGAACACAGTATTCAAGGTTCAGCCTCACCAGTGCTGAGTACAGAGGGACAATCACTTCCCTAGTCCTGCCCACCACGCTATCCCCGATACAAACCAAAACACTACTGGCCTTCTTGGTCACCTGGGCATACTGCTGGCTCATGTTCAGCCGGCTGTCCACCAGCACCCCCAGGTCCTTTCCAGCCACTCTTCCCCAAGCCTGTAGTGCTGCATGGGGTTATTGTGACCCAAGTGCAGGACCCGGCGCTTGTCCTTGTTGAACTCATATAGTTGTCCTTTACCCACAGATCTAGCCTGTCCAGATCCCTCTGTAGAACCTTCATATTCTCAAACAGATACACACTGCTGCCCAACTTGGTGGTGTCTGCAAACGTGGTGAGGGTGGACTCAAACCCCTCAGATAAAGATATTAGAGAGAACAGGCCCCAATACTGAGCCCTAGGGAACACCACTTGTGACCAGTAATCAATGGGATTTAACTCCATTCAGCACCACAATTTGGGCCTGGCCATCCAGTCAGTTTTTAACCCAGAATAGCATGCACTCATCCAGGAGAATGTTGTGGGAAATGGTGTCAAAAGCTTTACTAAAGTCTAGGTAGATAACATCCACATCCTTTCCTTCATCACTAAGTGGTTCACCTTTTCATACAAGGAGAACAGATTACTCCATCAGGACATGCCTTTCATGAACCCATGCTGACTACATCTGATCACTTGGTTGTCTCGTACATGCAGTGAGAAGGCATTAAAAATGACCTGAATGAAGCAATTAGCTCAGATTCTGGCTGTATCATCTGCATGTGTAAGCTGAGTCAGATAAATAAAATTTTGAATTTTTGGAGTTTGAGGTGCCCGTAGAAACAAAAATGTTTGATGCTAGAAATACACTGTGATGAATGTAAGTGTTGTGATATACATGGCCCTGTTCACGTCATCTGTGATAAAGGATTTTAATTTTTGATTGTTTATTTAAATTTTCCACATTTTAAGTTGTATAAAAGCTGTTTGTATACAAATAAATGCTCAACAGAACTCTGTAAGAAAAAAGAAATCCATTTCCTAAGGTGCTGAAACTATTTGCGTGTTGCTTTATCACATATATTGTTACACACACGTAATCCCACTTGGTGTCCCCTTACACAGGTACAACTCAGAGTAGCTGATAAAATTGATTACAAAGAAAGAAGACTTGCTGGAGTCCACATACAAATCTACCTGTGCGTTGTCCACAGACATTTCTCTAGAAGGCAAGTTATATGCTACCTGAACAACTGTGAAGTGTGAGAAATATGCTTCGCAGTCTTATAATATCTTAATAAAATACCTATAGATGCATAAAAAAAAAGCATACCTTAAAATTTTCTTCTGTCAATCCTTCCTCAGTTTTGGCATCTCTTATCATTGCTGCAACATATCTCTTAACCAGATTTCTCATAACTTCCTAAAAATGTAAAATATTGTGTTAGCTTTCTTGGTATTAGTTACTAAATCGACACTCACTGGGCCTGCTTGGACTTTGTGTGTTAGGAACATGAAAAAAATGCACAAACCTTAGATCTGTTTGAAAAATTGTTCTGCTTTTCAATGGAAAGTGCTGGTATTAATTATCCTGAGAAGGGCTGTATTAGGTTTGACCAAAGATATGCCAGTAACATGCAGTCTGACAGTGAGTAGTTGTTGGTGTCTCATGAGGAGTTTAAGCCTAGTGTAGCTGCATAATGTTATTTCCAGCTATACTCTCCCAAGCCTCCTGTGATGTGAGATTCAGAGACTTTCTGAATCAGAAATTATAACTCTGGGTTTAATGGGCTGTGACAGGTTTTCCTGTGTGTTTTGAACTCATGTAAATTTTCAGCATTCACAAATCCTCTGCCAATGAATTTTGCAGCGTACCTGAAATAAAGATCACCTTTGGGGTTTTATTTTTAACCTGCTCTCTGATAGTTTCAATTACTGCTTTCTGCTTTTAAGAATCCTAAAATTATTTAGGTTGGAAGAGATACGTGGAGACTGTCTAATCCAGGTCAGGGCCATGTCCAGAAAAATACTGAATATCTCCAAGGGTGAAAATGCTGCAGCCTCCCTGAGAAACTTTTCCCAATTCTTTATTGCCCTCACTGTGCTGATGATTTTCCTTACAGAATCTCCTTTCCTGCAACTTGACCCAATTGACTCCTGTACTTTGGCTGTGCCTCTCCAAGAAAAATCTGGCTCCTTCTTCTTTCTAACCACCCACTATGTTACTGAAGACAGCAATTTGACCCGCCTTAGCCCACTCCAGGCTGAAATTCCAGCTTCTCCTTTTATGTCAACCCTCTAACCATCTTGGTGGCCCTTTGCTGGATTCTTTCCAGTTTGTTAACATCTCTCTTGTAGTGGGGGGCCCAAAACAGGATACACTGCTCCAGATACAGTCTTACAAGTGTAGTCTGGAGGCTGGAGGAGAATAATCTCTTCCCTCAAAAAGCAGCCTACAGTCTTACTAATGCTAGCCTAGTATGTGTCTGGTATTCAGTTTGTGGTTAATGATGGTAAGCAGCTGTTCTGTGCTCACCTTCCCCATGATTTTATAGGTCCCTGTTGTACTTCCCACATCTGTCTCTTCTTCAGGTTGGAAAAGACCCAGTTTACCTAATAATTTTCCATATGGAACCCATTAACTACCAAACCGAGAAGTGTACAGCCCACATCTTGTTTAAGTTGCAGCACTTTTAACATAACAGAATTTGAATATAAATCTGAAAATTATTCCTTGTGCTACCATAATCTCAAAAAATCAGATCTTTAAGCATGAAGGATGGAGGAGAACAGCTTACAGGGCTTTTAGGCAGAGGGGTTACTCAGGGACAGAAAGTTGTCTATGGGTACCAGAGCCAGAGAAGTGGAAAGCAGATTCTGGTGGAGCATGCCAGTGACCTGCACGTATGACCCTGATGAATCCCAGCAGGGAGGGAGGGAGGACAACATAGAATCATAGAATCATTTAGGTTGGGAGAGACCCCTGGGATCATCAAGTCCAACCATCAGCCCTACTCTACAAGTTCTCCCTTACACTAGATCCCTCAACACCACATCTAATCTACTCTTAAACACAGTCAGGGAGGGTGACTCCACCACCTCCCTGGGCAGCTGATTCCACTGACTGACCACTCTCTCTGTGAAAAACTTTTTCCTAATATCCAGCCTAACCCTACCCTGCTGCAGCTTGAAGCCATTCCCTCTTGTTCTGTCGCTAATTGCCCGTGAGAAGAGTCCAGCACCAACCTCTCTACAATGCCCTTTCAAGCAGTCGTAGAGAGTGATGAGGTCTCCCCTCAGCCTCCTTTTCCTCAAACTAAACAATCCCAACTCCCTTTACATGTTTGGTTTTTTTACATGTTTGCTTTTTTACAGACAATCCATGTTACAATAGGCAAAATACTGGTAAACGTATGATTGCTCTAGGAAATATCCTTTTGCACTGCAAAAGGAGACAACCCTACTCAAATGCTGTTGTTTGAACACCAAAAATGTTCATTTGCTTAGGATGAAGTATGCATTTTGGTTCTTTTCTATTATTTTTTTTTATTTTGGACTTTCTCTTTTCTTTTTTTTTTTTTTTTTTTTTTTTTTCTTTCAGTCATTAAGACCTTTTGGAGGCATAGAAAAATAATAGAAAGAAATGACAGAAAAAATATCCATGCACCTGTACCTGGTATTGATGATGTCTTCTCAGATTGTCAGCTGCACGTCTCTGGAAAACAAAGGAAAAAACCATGAATCCCTGTCTGGTAGTAAAATACAGTGCAGCAAAGCAGCAGGTCTGTGCAATATGTGGAATCTAGAAAGTGTAGAGAGGTGGCTCAAAGTCTGCTGAAAAATGGCAGTGCTGAAGCAAAGTCTGTCATTAGCTTTACAGATGGGAGAACACTGAAAGTGAGGCAGATATTCTGTTTCCATCAATGTGCTGCGATTCCCGCATTGGTATGGATGTAGTGGGGCAGTCAGTTCTCTGCTTGCAGACCCCCAAAGTCACTGATCTGAGACAGAAGGTGAAGAATGTGATCATGATACTTGCACAGACTGAAGCATAATTTACTGAATTGAGACAAGCTTGACACAAGCATGGTGTAGGCAAGACACTTGCTATGGCTCCTGTTTCTTGCTTAATTCCCTGTTAAAAACATTTGGACACAGAGTGATATGGAAGAAAGAAACTTAGCTTGCAATGCAGAATTTGGTGTTGATAAGCAGGGAGGGTTATAGTTGCATTAGATTATTACTTGATTACTGCCATATCTAAGGGGCTGTCCAAAAGAAAATGGGGGGAAGGAGGTAAATGGCCTGAATTACCTAGTCCTTGAATTACTGTTGTCTTCAATACCATACTGAGTCACATATCCCTTTTAGAATCATAGAATCATTCAGGTTGGAAGATATCCTTGGGATCATTGAGTCCAACCATCAGCCCTATTCTACAAAGTTCTCCCCTAAACCATATCCCTCAACACCACATCTAATCAACTTTTAAACACAGTCATGGATGGCGACTCCACCACTTCCCTGGGCACCCCATTCCAGTGACTGACCACTCTTTCTTTGAAGAATTTTTTCCTAATGTGCAGCCTAAACCTACCTTCCTGTAGCTTGCAGCCATTCCCTCTTGTTCTATCTCTAATTACCTTTGAGAAAAGACCAGCACCGATCTCTCTACAATGTTCTTTCAAGTAGTTGTAGAGAATGAGGTCTCCCCTCAGCCTACTCTTCCTCAAACTAAACAGTCCCATCTCCCTCAATCGTTCCTTGTAAGATTTATTCTCCAGGCCTTTCACCAGCTTTGTTGCCGTCTTCTGCACTCATTCCAGAAACTCGAGATCTCTCTTGTGTTGAGTACTGTGAACATAGTCCTGATGTTCTCTACCTTAATTATCCCTGACTGATGAAAGATAGACTTACAATTTGACCTTGGGTTCCCATATCAGCTGCTGGTGAGAAAAGAAGGTGTCTGACCACTGATTGTATGCTTGCAAAACAGAATGGTTATAGCATTGTAAAGCAGGATAGAAGGACATCCAAGGGACTTGTTAAAAATGATCTCAGTTGCATAATGAGGCAGGCACAGTAAGGTATTTTGTCATCTTCTTCTACTTGAAACTGATTGGCAAATTATAATCAACAATTTCTCTGTACTGAGAATCAGTTTACAGTTTAGGGTTGCTTTCTTGTCTGTAATTAATTGGAGGTATGCAGTAGCTGTGTGGTTGGGCTTGGAAAAAATTACTAGATAGGGGAAAAATCACTATTTTGTAACCACTCTTAACAGCCACTGTGGGGTAGGGCTTACACAAAGGCTTCTTGTCTTCAGTATTTTTCCAGATCGTGGTTTTTTATCTATTCCTCATCCAAAGAGAAGATGAAATTTCCTTGTGTTTATGGGTGGAGTGACGGGCGACCCTGCTCACCACCAGGGCTGGAGGGGGCAAGGCAGCCTTGGGAAGGCCCATATCCTAGCACCCTCTGGCTTTAGCAGGCTTTTATTAAAAAAAAAAAAATAAATCTGATTTTTCACAGTTGACCACACGATGGAGATGTTTCATTCCTGTTGAGAGAGTACTAAGGGAGACGGTGGCTAAGAGAGCTCTCAACAACACATCTGACTCACAGGTAAAGGGAAAAACACTTTAAAAGTGTAATTGAAACACACTTCAGTTCAGGTAACGCTAATAACTCCTATAAATAAAACCAATGTTGATTCTTGACTCGCAGAATCCTTTCTGCAGTTTCTGTCCTCTCAATTTTATTTTAAAGTGAAATGTGAAATAAATGCAGAAGTTTAATTCCACGCCCATAACAATAGAAACCTAAATCGGGTTTAACCGCTTGTTTTTTGGTTTTTTGTTTTCAATGAATTCTGAAACTCTCAAAAACAGAGGCTATGACTTTTTCACTCGACACAATGTCAACAAGTGCAATGTGGGATGACCATGTAAACAAATTTATTTGTGCAGTAACCTGTCAAGAACAGTTCTGCTGTACTTAACAATTGCTATCAATCCATAGCCCCGAGAAGCTGAAAGAGAATGTATTTAATGTTGTGTTTTCATACGCAGACACGTACATACTGCACAGGGAACTATGCCCACATATAACCTATCAAAGTTATTACTACCATAACTTCTCTTGTTTAAATGTTCAGATTCAGTCTCCAGTTAATAATTGCCTTTTAATTCCTTATGAAAGCAGAATGAATCTTTGTTTAAACACATCTGAAAATCAAGCTATTCACTATAATGAAAATGACATTAAGAGCCGTATTGTCCCTATTAGTTCTCAGCCAGCCTGCTTTTCTCTACGTGGTCATAGTCTAATTTGTGGTTGTTTAAAACTTATTTTAATAACCATTATGCTATGTGCATGAAGAAGTGTTGACAATTATGGCTGCCAAGAGGATAAAAGTTAAATCTGACTAAAAATAGCATCAGAAGAAGAAACAGTCTTCTGATGACAATATTGTTTGAGATCATGCAATTGAAGGGGATACTTCTATCAATTTACAAAGGTGGCACTAATATCCTTTAGGAAGCTATAATTGTAGTTCTACTAGTAGAGATAATTATTTTTGTCTTCCTGCTTACATCACTCCTAGTAATTTGCATTGTTTGGAAGAAAATTCTCTTTAGTAGTCAAAAAATTAATAATGATAAATTACTTCTTTTGAAGTGTTTTATCCAAATTGTATTTTTGTAAAGAAGGAATTAAAATCTAATGTCTGCATTTGACCTCAAACTGCTTAGTGATAAAGGTCCAGAAAATGTAAAGATTGTCTGAAGTCATGGGATATATTCCTCAGTTTGAATAGAAGCATCCCATAAAAAGGGTGAGAACCTATCTGTATTGGCAGAGGAGTTTCCCCATGACATTATTCTTGGCTATACAACAAACATGCCAGGTTACTGATTTCCATTCCAGGTGTGATTTCTTCATTCAGCTTTCATGTTATTGAAAGGGAAAAATTACACATTACAGGGAAAATACAAAATAATTATATTGACTTAGAAGATGCATCATTTTCCATGTGGAGAACACAGAATGGGAGAAGGGGGCAGTAGATTTTCTCTGACAAATGTAATTATTATCATGCAAGTTGCTTGGAAAAATGGCTTAAAAATTTGGATAGCAGAAATCTGGATATCAGATTCAGAAAAACCAAAAACAAACAAACAAGCAAACAAACAAACAATGAAGACATCCCTGACAATCCTTTCCATTTTCTCCTCTGAGATACTTAAAATTATAGGTAAACCACCTTTTGGCAGCTGATCAGACATAAAGTATTTTGAGGAAAATAGTATAATCTATTCTATTGGGATTGAGGTTTCTTTTCTAACATCTCTTCTTTTTTGAAATAGCGACGGATTTCAGCTGGCCAGCAGGAGTAGCCTTGAGACACTCAAAGACCTTGGACAGTCAGGAAAAATTCAGTGTAATCAACAAAATTACATTACTAATGTGGCTCTTGCAAAGGTGACCTGACAAAGTTAACAGAACTGATACTTTATAAAGCAGCACACACTTATTTCAGAGTTTTAAGTGTAGGAAATACTTTGTGATAATAGCTAAAGAGAATGCTTCATACCTGGGATATGTCAAAATGACAGAAACTAAAAATGTGCTGAAATTTGAAAGGTAGAAGACCTCTGCCTGATTAAGAGCAGGGTTGAAGTACTAGTAAATCACATGTAAGCACCCTGGCCTTCCTTCAGCTGTACACATGGTTAGAGAAGCTGTCATCAGCATGGCGGAGCAGTGTGTTGCTTTGGAGAAAAAACCTGCCCCTTGAAAAAGATCCCCTTGACTCTACCACCAACTGCTTCAGTTGCCCCAGTACAACAAAGTATGGCCAAACCACAGAACTAACATCCCAAGAGAAGCACATTAATTAGCTCTCTTCAAAGGCCCTTTGCTTCTCTGCAGACTTTGTCCTTTCCTATGATTCAGAAAATCACAGCAGCACTGTAGATGGTCCTCCCAAGAAACCATGCCGTGCTTATTTCTACTGATATTTTTCTTCTTCATAAGAACCAGATAAATCCTTTCACTAGCTTGTCTGCTGTAAACCGTCCTGAACCTGAACCTTTTCTTTATGAGTTCTGCTTGCATATAATGAACTTTCAAGTGCACATGTATATATATATTTTATTTTTTTTACAGTGGATTGTTGGTGACACATTTAATTCATTCTTAGCTCATGATTCCTGCGTTTTGGGTATTGAGGTTTCTTTTGCAGAAATCATGCCTTATCCTTGAAAAAAGCTGTCTTTAACAAGCAAGCTCCATTCTGTCTATCGTCTGTTTTGTATCCTCTAGCACTGACTCAGCCTTTGGATGTACACTATTGCTTTTTCTACTGCAAAACACCCTAGTATGTCACTGCTGATTAGAGCTTCCTAATAGGAAAGTTAGCATTTAGAGGTTTCAGAACAAAATGTTTTGAAATTTAAGTACTGACTTACAGACAACATGACATCCTTACAACCATGTAAAAAATGTAAGAAAATGAGCCTGAAACTGAGTCTATAGTGTTTTTTTTTTCTCCCATACTGGTCATAGGGAAGGAATCAGAGTTTATAATGAAAAGCAGTGGGTCCCAAAAAGCTTATCTTGTAGCTCTAAGGCCTAAGACTTATTACAGGGAAGATCCCAGTAAGCTGGAGTCAGAGAGCTGTCATCTGAGATCCCTGAACAAAAGGCAGAGAAAATTTCTCATTTCTCTTTGGTTAAAACAGCATAGATGTGCTACATTTCATTTGTGATGCAATTTGTTGGGACAATTGAAGATGTTTTGGGAATCTAAGGCTGAGCTGTGGGTGATGGGGATAACTTTTTCAAAACCAGAAAACAGTGCATTCCCCTAGGACAAACTGAGATCACCATTCGTTCCTGTGCCCATTCATTCTCCAATGACTTGGGGAAAATCCAGTTAAAAGCATCTGGTTTACATCCTACCCAAACTGTGTGTAGACCTGACTGCTGGAGTGAATAGTGGCCCTCACGCTCTTGTGGATGTGGACAGATTTTTCTCATGTGGAACTCAGAGTGCATGCACATCTTTTTCCATTTTGGAGCTTGGGTGCATAACTGGGCCTAGAAATTGCAAAATATTCCAAATTTGGAATCTGCCTGGTCAGGCACTCAATTTTTCCAGGCAGCTGAAAGTCCTGTTGCCATGATGGCTTTGCTGATGAGCTCTCAACTTCAGAGGGGTTTCAGCTATACTTGCAGCTAATTACTTATTCTACAGTGGAAACTAGTGATGGATGTGGCCCTACTGTATCACAGACATTGGGATTTCCACTTATTCTCATCAAACTTTTTTTTTTATTTACGTTACATAAATTAACAAAAAAATTCCTATATCTCTCCCTTGTCTATCTCCTCCACTCCCAAACCCCTCAGTAACTTGTGGTTCACATTCAAATCATAATGAAGCCAGGTTCAGCTCCTTCTTTTCTGTTCTTCCAAGAGAGCATCTTTCCCTTCCACAATCTTAATGATTTTGAGATGGAAATCTCTCCTGTC
>VZTM01036061.1:0-22958 GCA_013400555.1 Jacana jacana
CCACTTGTGACCACCCACCAGCTGGTTTTAACTGTGAAGGAGGATACAGTGCATGCTATTTGTGACTCATAATTATAGGTTTCCCTATTTCGATGTCACTTTCAATTATCTGTGATGTCATTTTCCTCCTCATTGTCTGATTCCCACTGTGGTATAATATTTTTGTACAAAAATTCCTGTCAAGGAAACAAAAATCTTTTGGCGAGTCTATTTGTTATGAGTAATAGATAAAAATTGTCCCTAGATGTTTATATCATGCACACAATATTCTGTGTAGGGAGAGTAAAACTACTGAAAATTAGTGTTTTTTTCATATGTGAAAACAAGTAAGCAAAAAACCCAAACCAAACCCAAACAAAGAAATCTCAACCCCAACAACTAGAAATGAGCAGTGTATTTTTTGTCACTAACCAGTATGGGTCACATCTCCTGGGCTAAAAACCACAGAAGCCAGGGTCCTTTTTTCTTCCTCCTGGCTTGTGCATGCCCCCAATACTCCTCATCTCTTTGATATCTGGGAAACCCTAGGGCAGGGTTAAATATACCCTCAGAGCAGGAGGTTAGCCTTATAGTGCAAACTTTTAGTATAGTATTTGGCTTGGATAACTCATTTAGGTTAAATTCCTTTTTGTTGTAATACAGGTAGCAATATTGCCAGAACTGTGCATAAACCTCACCAAAATCTGGAAGAAACTTAATAAAAATGTTATCAATAATCTTAACAAAAGAGGACTGTTCAGTAGTAGTAGGAGCATCATTACATGAATCCCACAGAGATGTCACTGTAATTGCAAACAGGGTAGCAAAGTTGTTCTGAAAGAAACCAGGCTTCTGTTACAAAAGAACCACAAAGCAGTAGCTGGGTATGTCCTCCACAGTTCTTTCCTTTTTAATAGCAGGTGTAACAAAAAAATCCCATCAGCTTTTTTTTTTATTTTATTTTAAAGATGTTTACTAATGCATCATAAATTTTCAAGTTAAAGTTTTGACAAAGCAAAGAAGGAAGACTGGCTTGCTCGCTTCTGGGTCATTAAAACTTTGGAATCATGTTAATAAGCTGCAGATAATCATCAACATAGCGAGGCCTTCGACATCCATCAAATTGATGGAGACACAAAATTCTTGTTTGAGCTAATATGCATCTACATTTAAAATATGACTGAATTCTATTTTAGCAGATATACATGATAAGTGCAAGTAATAAACACAGTATTTTCCCCAATGTTTGTGGGATCTTATTTAAGTTGCTTTTGGTCCTTTGAAGCAGTTGCTGTTTCTCCTTAAGTATAATTTTATCATAAAATTTTAACTGGTATTTACAATAGCAGCTTTTTAGTTGTCCAGCTTTCACATTTCCAATTGCTTGTCATTGGCTTTCTTTACTGCTAAACACATGATGATGCCAGAGATTAATAAAGTCATTGAAATAAATTTTTAGGCACAGATTTATGTTCCTAATAGAATTTCCACATCTGTACAAAACTTGGTCTGACAGAATCATTTTAATTCAAAATTCCTGCCCATGTAAATGTCCATGTTTCAGCTGGGTGCGTGTTGCAAAGAAGGAACACTTTTAGAAATACTCACTAGAAATTTCAGTAAGGGTGTAGGGGTGAAAGAAGCACACAGAAACTGTTGATATTTTCCTGCCACTTTACATCACTGAGTTCTCTTGTTTGTATACTTCCGTGGGTCTGGTCTCAAAAAATACCGTTTCCCATGTTGCATTTCCAAGGGAAAAAATCCTGATCTGCTAACTTTTCATGCACTTCTCAGCCCAATTTCACAGGACCTTCTCAGGACGAAGAGTGTAGTCCCGAAAGATCTTTGATGCAAAGTATGGATGTTTTATGCACTGATGACTGAAAAGTTTCTCCCTGAATCTAATCCTCACACGTGGTAATTTTACCAGTACCTGCCATCTTGCTCAATTGCAGAAGCTGCAGCAAGCACACTGACTTTTGTGAGAGACTAGTGAAGCATTTTTAATGCTGAAACTACTGCTGGGGTTTGGAAGAGACAACTGGCTGCGTGATAAGGCAAGCAGTGCAATTGCTACGTTATCACCAGCCAAAAGTGTAGAGTAGGAGAAGGGACATGTTGCAAAAATTACAGTTGAACTTAAGTAGGTGTCGGGAGGTTTTGTTTGGGCATATACCAAAGCCATTGATTATGAAGAGATTTACTGTTCAAGTCTCTTTATTTACAATATAACTGAAGTCAACTATTGCAGTCCTAAAACAAGGACTGTGATTTTTAGAGGTTTTTAACAGACTTCTGTGGAGTCGCAAGCATAAACTTTGAAATAACATTGGATAAGAAAGGCAATATCCTTTCCTTTCCACATATTTGTTGTGTTGCATTCTGCTCTCTGTTACACAAGGTATAAATCTGGAGTTAGCTCCACGATGTTCAAAGCGTTGATCCCCCGTATACACCAGAGTAACCGACAGCAGAAATGGGCTAGACAACTTATTAAACTCTTTAGAGTTTGAGTCTATCCTACCCACTGCCTTTTTTCAATGTTATCTTATTATTGGCTAGTTTCAGCAGAGCCTCATATGTCATTTCAGAGCAATCTTTGCTTATTTTTTTCCCGTATAGTATATTTTCCCCTTGTAGGCTGTACAAGCATTTTTTTGCAGCACAGAACACCAAAAAAAAGTGCCAGAATGATGCTAAGGAGGAAGATGATGTTACTCTGCATATGTGGCACTTGTCCTTCTGATGCTACCAAAATATGTAAATTTATATTGCTGACTCTTTCAGTTTGCCCTGCTTGCTTTTTGGGGCTAAGAGAAATAAGGTGGGAAGATAAACGTGCACTAAAGAAGCAGGTAAAGAGACTGCTCCAAAACAGCATCACTGGAAGGGAATGCACAGATGAACTGCAAGCTGTGAGGAGTAACAGATTCAATACTATCTGACCTTGCTAGGGAGGCAAGGCTGTGACAAAATACTCAAAACTGGAGTACAAAGAAAAAACTTAAATGTAATTGTGCATGTGTATCCAGGTGCCTTTCAATAATCAAAGAAGGTGCTAACAATATCTTGAATGTCATGTTTCTATCAGTTTGGGCAAGGAGCTTTCATAAGTCCATGCATGTTTTTGAGGAATTAAAATAGCACCAATAATATTTTTTATGAGAGAGACTGCCATGAAAGAACTTTCTTTCCGTTTTTTTAATCATAACAAGTTAAGAGTTAACTGGTTGTGGTAGACAAAATGGGCCTGCACCTTATCTCTCTGACATGCCAGAACTGAGTGGAGCAGAAAGAAAATCTGTAAAACACAAAACAGCTTCTGCTGGTACGCACGCAAAGGAACACTACCAGCTATAGATATCCCCGCCTTAAATATTTCCAATATTTCTCTAACAGAGCAATAGCAATTTGTGATTTACCAGTAAGACTTCCATGCCCAGGCTCTCAAGAAAGTGTCAGAGTTTATTTTTATACTGAGCCTTTTGCCATTATCTTATGCGCATAATTATGTAAACCCATGGATAGAAAACATCTTTAACATCCATTTATATACCAGTGTGTGTTACATAGTTTATTATACAAAAATAGAAGACTATACTGCAGCAGCCCTTTCTGCTGATATTAGCATTTGAAATAATTGTATTAATATTTTATATTTTNAATATAATATATACCATATTTATTATTTTATTGTATGTTATTAATAATTTTATTTTATTAAAATACAATTCACAGATAATCTCAGTGTATGGTACAGTTGCTAATTTTATGTCATTCCAGTTTAAAATTAGTAGCAAATGCAGAGCCAAACACTGTAGACTTAGGCAGGTCTTAGCAGCAAATAAGAGTTGCTCATACGAAGCCAGGTGCTCTTCCCACAACAACAGAGGAGCTGAAGTTATGCTCCTAACTACTTATCTATCAGTTTTTTGCTATTGATGCCATTGTTTTACCTTGTTTTACATTGTTATCTGTGTCTAGAACTTATTATTTAGGCAGCATCTGTGTTATACCCTAGAAAAATCTTCTGAGTCTGTACAAGTGGGAGGAGTGAGTTACCATTTTTGAGCAAAACTGGGTTGCGTAGCTCTCCTCAGTTGAGCGATTAATTTTTTTTCCCAACATGCAGTGCTTTTTTTGTAGTGAATGGAAAAGTTTCAGTTTTAGGACTTTCTAAAAGATTAAGTTATGTGTCAGGACTTAGAGGAAGAAAGAAATATTGCTGAAGAGCCTGTAAAGGTGTAAAAAGCTGTATACAGAAATTAATTATTATTCTTTGCAAGTGAATGACTGAGGAAAAAAAGACAGGAGATGAGAAGCCTTAATATAACCTGTTGGGGGGGGGGATAAAAATTGACCACATATGAATTCATCCTTACTTAATTTTCCTCTTGAATACTGGCTTTCTTTCTAATGTGTACTTCTAACAGTATTAGTCACCTTTGTTAAATGATTTCAGATGTAAAAAAAGAAAGGAAAAAACCCACTTTCATTGTTTCAGAAGGTTAGAGGTTCAGGAGGTTACTCAGGTCACTTTGCTGGTGACAATTATTTTTCACAGAGAAACTATTAACCTCAGCCTGATGCAAGAAGTGGAGAACTTAATTTATTTTAAAAAATCATTTATTACTTAGGGGAACTTTGACAAGCGTGGCAGAGTTAGTGGCAAAACCCTGGGCTCTTCTGATCACCAGCAAAATACCAGTTGCTTTCAGGGTGCCAGGAGCGTGTATCACAGGCTGAATATCAGCTAGGGAAACCTGAAGTAACCTTTCAACTCAAGAAGCATTTCCTTGTAGGAGAAGCCCTATGCGTTTTTGAGCAGCAGTTTGAGATAGCTTGCTCTGCTGCCACCTTCATGGTCCATAAATGAGGAGTTCATGCTGTTGATCTGGTTTCTCTCAAAAGAATTAAGCTCTTTTCTCTCCTTTGAGTACCATGCAAAGCAGAGAGATGAAACTGCTAAAGTCAAAAAGCAGTTGGTGGAAATGACAGTGTTCAGTCATTCTGCATTCACTATGCTTTTGAGACAGTTTGTGAAAAATTAATTAGGTCAACAGGAATGCTGGAAACTTTCTGTTGGTGTGGTGCTAATGATCATCATAGCGATCATCTTATTGATGTGTGAGAGAGTTTAAACATTGGCTATTCAAAGCTGAAGTGAATGTAAGTAACCATGCACTCTCCTGTGGTTACATGTGGCTAGTAGATAGAGGATTCCTACATAACTTTAAATTTCATAAGAGTTCTTTTTCATGCATGACTTCAGGAAACAAAATTTGTTTTAAGAGAAACCCAAACCTTAAGAGATTCCCAAATAAACGCCCATAGCTCTTGTTAGCTTTTTAATACCTGCTGAGAGGGGTTCGAGTACTCTAATAACCACTAGGATGTATGTTAGGATATTAGGATACATTTATCTTCTAAAATACAGGATGCCTTCACTGCAAGCATCTAAGAATGAAACAAGCATGAATGCACACCCCACCCTCAATATCTGAGACTCAAATAATCAACTATGTTTTTCTGTATTTTTTTCAATCACTAGAAGTTTTCGCTACAGGCTTGGGGAAGTGTGGCTGGAGAGCTGCCTGGCGGAAAAGGACCTGGGGGTGCTGGTCGACAGGAGGCTGAACATGAGCCAGCAGTGTGCCCAGGTGGCCAAGAAGGCCAATGGCATCCTGGCTTGCATAAAGAATAGTGTGACCAGCAGAAGTAGGGAGGTGATTGTCCCCACGTACTCAGCACTGGTGAGGCCACACCTTGAGTATTGTGTCCAGTTCTGGGCACCTCAACACAAGAGAGATATCAAGGTGCTGGAGCAAGTACAGAGGAGGACAACGAAGCTGGTGAGAGGCCTGGAGAACAAGGCTTATGAGGATCGATTGAGGGAGTTGGGATTGTTTAGTTTGAGGAAGAGGAGGCTGAGGGGAGACCTCATCACTCTCTACAACTGCTTGAAAGGGCATTGTAGAGAGGTTGGTGCTGGTCTCTTCTCACGGGCAATTAGCAACAGAGCAAGAGGGAATGGCTGCAATCTGAAGCAGGGTAGGTTTAGGCTGGACACTAGGAAAAAGTTTTTCACAGAGAGAGTGGTCAGCCAGTGGAATGGGCTGCCCAGGGAGGTGGTGGAGTCACCCTCCCTGACCGTGTTTAAGAGTAGATTAGATGTGGTGTTGAGGGATCTGTTGTAGGGGAGAACTTGTAGAGTAGGGCTGATGGTTGAACTTGATGATCCCAGGGGTCTCTTCCAACCTAAATGATTCTATGATTCTATGATTCCAAGTTTTAGACACTGGAGTTGCAGTGTGCTGCTACGGACTTAACTAATGAATATTTAAGTATATTTAGTCTTAAAATTTTTACTTGATCTTCCTCTCTGTAAACTGGTACTGAGTTAATGGGAGCTTGCATAAAAAGGAATAAGTTTAATAATCATCATAATAATAATGATTAAAAGTCCACCTGATCTGGGACAACAAAGGAATGATTTCCCAAGGTAGGTAACTAAGACCTGTCTGAAGATAACTGATTGAGAGAGGGGGGAGGAATTGTTTGAATTTTTGAGAAAATCAGATATAGGAAAGGGAGGAGGACTGTTTGTACTGGATAACAGTAATAAATCAATAAAAGATTGGGCATAAGTTCAAAAGGAAAACAGGGAAAGATTTGTTAGTAAGCTCCACCATCTTACCTCTGGTGATACAGACTGGCCATAAACTCAGTTTTAACACTAGAAGTCAGTTAAGCTTGCAGCTGTTTTGCATCATCTGAGCACTGCAGACAGTTCAGTGTGTCAATGAATCTAGCCTCTTGCATGGTTATTCAGGTAACACTTTTTTTCACCCAGCATAAAGGCAGTTTTGGTACAAATGCACAAGTGATAGCTTGAGAAACAAGCACAGTTGTCTCACCTTTTCATAAATGGTGCAAGTTTCTACTTGAAAGCATGAGCAGGGAGCAAGCACCATTGGGCACTGAGCTTTTGTCTTTCCCCACCTTGTCCTGCCAGGAAGGCTTGTTCTGTCCCAATCTCACTCTCCTGTATAAAGACCAGCACCTAAACATGTGCCAAACTGCATGGGGTAGTTATTTTACAGGCAAATATCCAACAAGAGCATCACACTACTTCTGTATAACTTGCAGAAGGCTGAGTTCACATGTATTGGTCCTATGTACCAATACAGTGTGCTGTGTTGCCAAGGCTTTGTTTCTTCTTTTGCCTTTTAAGACTTTTTTTGGAAGTCACACTCATCTCTCCTTGCCAGTTCCCTTTGTTTCCACCCAAACTTTTGTACTTGCCCATTTTGACCCAAGTTGACAAAGCTGAAGACCTCAGAGCTGATGCTTGCACAAGCTTCATGCATCTTTGAGGAACCATTAAGGGAATGAAATCTAAAATAAGCATTGTATTTCCACACCTCTCTTAAAAAGATGCAGTGATAATTGATTCCCCCTTATGAGAGGCAGCTACTGTCTCATTGATGGAAGGGGCTGGTTCTGTCCAGCCACGATACACATGTTGCCCACTTGACAGCTACAACTTTTGAAAGGGTAGAGGTGTTGGGGGACAAAGCTGAGACTGGGGATCACTCAAGAACATGTAGAGCACAAATTGATAGGAAACCATTCCTTACCAGTTCTGTATGTTGTAGAACAGTTGGATTGATCTATATCTGAAATAAATAAGTCTTTTCCATGCAGTATTGTAATCTAAGTTGACTTTCCTCAACTGACGAGATTAACTGTAATGACTACAAAAATATTTATTTCATTCTTCCTGCTTCTTAGTTACTTCAGGTGACTGGTTTGTCGTTGGAGGCTTCAGGTTGTGTTGCTCATTGCTGAGCACAGAGAAGCAGGCTCAGTGCTGCTGGGCAGAAAAGCAACAGCAGAGTTTCCTGAAAGCGTTGGAGAGAAGATGGAACCTTGCTCTCTGCAAAGGGCAAGACTGTGCTGACTTTACTTCCGTTTATTAGCATGGTGCTTGGTAAGTCACAGCTACAGCGGTGTATCTGTAAGTAGGCTTGAGTCATAGAATCATAGAATCATTTAGGTTGGAAGAGACCCTTGCGATCATCAAGTCCAACCATCAGCCCTACTCTACAAGTTCTCCCCTACACCATATCCCTCAACACCACATCTAATCTACTCTTAAACACAGTCAGGGATGGTGACTCCACCACCTCCCTGGGCAGCCAATTCCAGTGACTGACCACTCTTTCTGTGAAGAATTTTTTCCTAATGTCCAGCCTAAACCTACCCTGCTGCAGCTTGCAGCAGTTCCCTCTTGTTCTATTGCTAATTGCCCTTGAGATGAGACCAGCACCAACCTCTCTATAATGCCTTTCAAGCAGTTGTAGAGAGTGATGCACTGCTGCTTGTATGACAGCACTGCGGAGACTGTCACTGCTATGCGTGACCTGTGCCAAAGCTGCAGACAATGGTTGGCTTTGGTGTTACTTTATATAGACTTTATGTAGCATGCTGACCTGTGCGAGTAGTATCTTGTAGGAAAAAACACTACTACTGTGGCCAAATATGTATTATGATTTTTCAAAATCAAATTACAGATTGTACATATGCATATTCATGACATATATATCTTGCGGGATGCACTTTGATTCACATAGAAACTTAGTCTTTCTGAACCCTTGTTTCCTTACCTGTAGTATCTAATTTAGCCTTACCATTTATGAAATAATGTGATTTTTTCCCTTTTGCTTGTGTATGGAGGAGCAGCATAGAAAAGATCCTTACCTCCTCAGTGAGCTGAACAGATACTACAAAGGGGCCTGCTATGCATACTTCTGAAATGGATAGTTTTTTCCTTGCCCTGGTTTGCATCACAGATGTACCTGCTGGCAGAGCGAGCCCCATGTTGTCCTGCAAACACCCAGGGCATCAGATCATATGCCAGGGCAAAAGGGCAGGACTGATTAAGACAATATGTGATTTGACTGTCCTCACCTGGTAATTGGTCTCTAGAGAAGGATACACAGTTTGTTTTACCCTGACGTGGTGCTGAGCCTGTGTCAGGGAGCGGGGAGATGTTATTGGCATGGTGACAAACCCTCGTGCCTGCTGTGAAACCTGAATGCGCCCTGTGCTCTGCTTCCACAGCTCTAATGTACCGTTGGACTTGGGTTGTTTAACATGAGCTTTTAAAGCCGCCGGTAAACAAAATTGTAACAATTATGTGTACAAACCCGTGGGCTAGGTCTGCGAAAAAAAAGCCGTGGAAGCATGGAGGATCATTAATTTTTCCCATGGTGTTTGACTCAGCATGTGATCTTTTGGCCAGAAAAACACTTGAGGCAGCACAGTAACACTTCTCCCAGAGGCTGTCATAACCATGCTTTAGACACCGAGTCACAGATGTTTACTAAATCATCATCGCACACTCTGGTTTCTACGAATTACAGAGAGATGCGTTCAGCAAGACTCATTTTGTGAATAGCCCTTTCTGATAGCAGACGCCCCATGTATAAATTCTCCCCATACATTTTCCTGCAGTTCAAATTACAGTGCTTGATTAATTGATTTGACTGAAGAGAATGCACCAAGTAAAGTTCAAATGGAAAGAGAAAGCAGCTGGACACACGTTCACTTTCTTTCACAGTCTTGTTAGTTAATTCTGGCTGATGATTTCATGCAAACTGTGGTACTGAAGTGTATTCACAGTGCTGTTTCACAGAGTATATATAATGTTCCTGAGCTGTTGGAAGTATGAAATACATTTCATATAGGGCCAAATTCTCTTCCTGTTGATATCTGTGGGAGAATTGCTGTGCTTTCAGGGGATTGGTATTTGTCCCTTGATGTACTCTTTGAAAGTTTTGGTGTGATTTCTTTTTTATTTTTCCACTAGAAATGGACATTCAAAAGCATTCAGTGCATCAGAAAAGTAGATTGTTTTTGCATATATTCGTCTCAACAGAGTGATTTTAGCAAAGTTGTTGGATGAGTTTTCTAAATAATTCAGGTACAACACTTAAAAATTACAGCCTATGCTCTTTAAAGGAAGTTGATATCATTGAATTTCAAAGGAGTAGGAGAATTGCTGCCCTTTTGTACTGTAAGCAAGCTTCTTTCTAGAAGTTTCAAACCTAAAGCTGGCAAAGCCTGTGATATATCCACGATAGCTCCTTGGTTTTAGTTTTTATTGTGTGCCATCGATAGGCAGAAACAGCCTTCACTGAATTCAGAATACTGACTAGTCCTGAGGTCCTGTAGTGGTATTTTATATCCTTTCCCCACTCCCAGCAAAATTTTGCATTCTGTGAAACTTGTAAGGAAATGCAAATAATCTACTGCACCAGCAAAGATTTAGACTTCTCTATAAATGAATTATTAGTATTTTCTAATGTGTAAGAATAATACCTGTGAAGTACTAGCCCACAGCCATGTGCCAGCGGGCTAAGCGAACCACTATGAGGAGGATGAAGAAAAAAATTCCCCTTTCCTAAGGGAAAAGGTGGTATGGAGTTTCACTGCAACAGCAAGCGAGCAGTAGACTGCCAGGGGCACGTAATCTGTCACACTGCTGCTACTCAGCTGACCAGCAGGGAGGTACAGAAAACGGCCAGTCTCTTCCTTGTGCGCACTGCACAAAAGGCATGTGAAATGGTATCAGTATTAACTACTAAACTCAAGCAAGATGACAACGTCCTTCACTGCCACAGCCTGTATTCCTTCCAGGGCACTTCTTGTGCAAAGATTCCTGGGCACTTCTTGTGGAAAGTTAAGGTTCACCTTCAGAAACTAAATGTGGTGAAAATGGTTTAGTAGGCCACACCTGCTCTAAATGGCTAAGTTAGACAGAGCTCACCTTGGTGAAATTTTAGCAACATATTATCACTTTCCTCTTACTATCTTTTTCTTCAGCCCGGGCTTAGATGATGATGCAAACGGAACTTGGTTTTGTAGAACTGCAAAACAGTTAATAAAAATGTTTTTTTTCTTCCTAGACAAGTAGTACAAGATACTGAGTAATGCTCTGTGTTAGTGAATTGCAGGGCTGCTGATTTGATAGCTACTTCGAAGGGATCTTCCTGAAGTTGTTTCTCACTCTTTACTATGTTTTTCATGTTTTGTGACAGGAATAGTCAATTGGGATGAGATGGTTTAGACTTTACATTAACACACTTTGGTTGCAAAGGAGAAAAATCTTCAGCTTCTCAAAGGGTAAAAACTTGTCAGTGTGAATTTTGGACACATGAAAATAGCTGATGAAACCATGTTGAAAAAGCCCACCTTCTGCGCTGGCATTACCACAGCCACATGTGAACTGCACTGTGGGTTTCAATCAACCTTTCTCTGGGTATCAGGGAGCCCCACAGTTGTACAGTGTAGGTACAGGGATGTCATGTTTAGGATCCTACTGTACCTTTCCTATAGATTTGATTGCTTCCAGAAAGTAGTTCATAGCAGCCCAAGACTGAACATGGTCCAGTCCTCAAAAGGAAAGTGTAATACAATAAAGATAAAGAAATTAGGAGTTCTGATGTAGTGTGTTACCCTAGACTTTGTTCCTAAGGTGGATGTCAAAAAATCATTAAATATATTTTCTTTAAAACATCTGAGCAATTTCAGTGGAGCTGAGAAGTGTGTGCTGGGTGTAGGTGGTGGGTCAGCCCTTCCTCCCATGGACTGCAACACCGTGGGAGGACTGGCAGCAACAAAAAAGGCAGTGTCAACCTGGACAGATTGATACAGGGATTTGACCTCTTTAAGTGCTAGGAAAGGGAAACCAAAACTCAAACATAGCAAGCTTGTTAGTCTTTCTGTCAGATCAAATAATATACGCCTCTATAGATCGAAGTGTATTAATGGATTTGTGTGGTTAAGAGAAAGGAAAAAAAAAACAAACTAAAAAAAAGATGACTAAAATATGTACATGTAGCTTGAGAGTATATTTTCTTTTCGGAAAATCTGGAGTAAAAGCAACATTTATGCACGCTAAGCAGATGTTTATGATTAGTTCATAGTTAAGATCACCCAGCTGGCTATGGATGGCTTTATGGAGGGGAGAGCATTTGAGTGTCCCATGTTTATATAAATCAAGTATATGGCAGTCATGATACTGGGGCAAAAGTGTTACATTTCCCATTTTAGGTAACTTTCAAATCACATCATAGGACATTGAAGTAGACTGTTGTCACTGAGACAGTTTCCTGTAATGGTATGATGCAGATTTCTATGCATTAAAGTTCACTCTGAGGATTAGATATAGCCATGTAGTATATGTATCTATATCTATAAACAACTTTTGTCGAATTTGAGGAAATCAATAGAAAATAAAATACTACAGAGATTTTTCTAATTGTATTTGATGAAATATATTAATTTAAAATATACTTAATTGTAAATACACTGGCTTGAATACATCTACTACTGGTAATGCATAACTTAGATAATATTTCTTTTGATATCTTCTTTATGGGTTAGGAGATGGACTGTGATTTGTCAGGAATGTCAAGTGTTCATCTGGTCCTTGAACTGTTTTCCTGCTTACAGAAAACAGGCCTTTACAGGAAGATTATCAAGATTGCATGGGCAACCACCTCCTGTGTGGATGTAAATAATAATTTTGTGTGCAATACATCTGCCTTATCCCCAGTCATAAAGTTGTTATGCAGTAGGACATATCTATAGAAATACATAGAAAGTATTTAATTCATAGCAAATAAAAAAATACAAAGCCAAAACTGATCCTACTGGGTGAGAAGGAGGAATGAATTTGTGACACTTGTTTCTTGATGAAGTTTCATTCTTTGTTCAAAGCACTTTCTATGTAGGTTTCATCTTTGTAAGCATTAACCCCTTTTCAAAGGAATAATTCTATCATATGAAGTTTTTCCAGGGAAAGATTCAGGTACAGTAGCACGACTCTATTCCCCAGTTGAAGTAAAGTTAAACACAAGTCCTATTGTGTAAAAAATAATAGACCTTTTCATCTGTATTTGCAACATCAACAAGATAATTTGATATTTAAGTTTACATGTTTCTTTTTCTTTCATTTCAAATTTTGTAGGTAATATAGTTGTATATTCAATAACTTTCAGGAAACAGGTTTTAACTGTTATGTGGTTCTAGAGGCACGTAAATAATGCAAACAAAACCTCAGAATTTGAGCTATCCACATTTTTGGCATGTGGAGTGAGTTAGAGTTAATACATAGCATATATATGCATTTGGAGGCACAGGGAGGACAGGGAGATGATTCAGGACAGCCAGCATGGCTTTACTAGGGGCAGGTCCTGCCCGACTAACCTAGTGGCCTTCTAGCATAGGGTGACTATGTTGGTAGAAAAGGGATGACCTATGGATGTGATCTCTCTGAACTTCCGTAAGGCTTTTGACATGGTCCCCCACAACATCCTGCACGCCAAATTAGAGGGATACGGATTTGATAGGTGGACTGTTCAGTGGATAAGGAACTGGCTGGATGGTCACATCCAGAAGGTGGTATTCAAAGGCTTGAGGTCCAGATGGAGAGCAGTGACAAGTGGTGTCCCTCAAGGGTTCATGCTGGGACTGGTACTGGTTAACATTTTTATCAATGACATAGACAGAGGGACTGAGTCCACCATCAGCAAGTTTGCAGGTGAAAGCCGAGCTGTGTGGTGTTGTCAATACACCAGAGGGGTGGGATATCATCCAGAGGGACCTGAACAGGCTAGAGAGGTGGGCCCAGGCGAACCTCATGAGGTTCAACAAGAACAAGTGCAGGGTTCTGCACCTGGACCGGAACAATCCTCACTATCAATACAGGCTAGGGGATGAGGTATTAGAAAGCAGTCCTGAGGAAAGGGACTTGGGGGTGCTGATGGATGGGAAGCTGGACATGAGCAGGGAGTGTGCACTTGCAGCCCAGAAGGCCAATCACATCCTGGGCTCCATCAAAAGGTGCTTTGCCAGCAGATCCAGAGAGGTAGTTCTGCCACTTTGCTCTGCTCTAGTGAGACCTCACCTGGAGCACTGTGTGCAGGTCTGGAGCCCTTGATATAGAAAGGACATGAACCTGATGGAATGGGTCCAGAGGAGGGCCATGAAATTGATCAGGGTGTTGGAGCACCTTTGCTATGAGGACAGGCTGAGGGAGCTGAGGTTGTTCAGCCTGGAGAGGAGGGGGCTCTGGGAAGACCTAAGAGCAGCCTTCCAGGACTTGAAGGGGGCCGATAGGAAGGCTGGAGAGGGTCTGTTTACAAAGGCCTGCAGTGACAGGACGAGGGGCAATGGCTTCAAGCTGGACAAGAGCAGATTTAGATTGGATATTAGGAATAGGTTCTTTACTCTGAGTGTGGTGGGCCACTGGAACAGGTTGCCCAGGGAGGCGGTTGAGGCCCCTTCCCTGGAGATATTCACGGTGAGGCTCGACGAGGCCCTGGGCAACCTGCTGTACTTGGGGGTGTCCCTGCTGACTGCAGGGAGCTTGGACTAGATGACCCTAGAGTTCACTTCTGGCCTGGACCGTTCTATTATTTTATGATTTTGTGCTGCACAGAAAGACTTTTTTTAAATTGTGTTGTTAAATAGTCTAGCACAAGTTACGTGGTTTTTCTTCTGTCATCTTATATTATGCTTAGTAAAAGAACATGAATTTCCAGAATGATAGTTTTTATTTTCTGGTCTCTTTCTGCTAGCATGTCTTATGTTGAAGAATATCCATCTTCAAGCACCTACATGGGAAGACATGAGTGCTACCTTCAAAGAATGAGGAGGATGGTGTTCCCAGCACAATTAGAACAATTAAATCATAATATAAATGAATGATTCCAGAAAGGAGTCAGTGCTTCCTTCTGTAGTGCAAGTGGTGTACCTAAATGACCTCCCTAAACATGGTTATGGAAGAATGCAATTCAGCCTGTGGTCTGCAGAAATGTGTAATAGATAGACATGCTCTTACCTATAGCAAAATCTATACTTGCCAAATTAATTAGTTCTATGTACTTAAAACACAGTAAATTAAAGCAGCAATTTCAAAGCATGAGAATTTTAGTAAGCGTAGTTGTAGGAGTGAAGAATTAATGAAACACAGTAAACTGATTGGAAAAGAAATCTGGCTACTGGCTTCTGTTGCCTTTCAAAAACTTTCTAAGAAAGGTGACATGCATACACCCACCCTCATCATTGTTTTTTAGAAGAAATAATCAACAAATGAGTGCAAGTACAAAATTAAAAGCCAAGAACTCACAGTAAGACCCCCTTAAGTACTGAACCCTTTCTTGCTGCTGCAGAAGGTATGGCACCAGAATCCAAAATCCATGCCTGTTGTTGGAGACATCCTTGCTCCCCTGTTTTCTGACTTTAGTGTGTTCCCAACAAGATGGGGCAAAATTTTTTGAAAATATTTCTGTTAAGAGATGGATCTGCAGAATACCATAAATCTGAGGGGATGTCTCAATTCCTGCCAGGAATTTTGAGCTCTATAGTTTTCCAGCTTGCTTTGCTATTTATCTGCCGTATAATTTTTTCCATAGTTCTAAGGTCTCCCCGTATCACTATTAAGATTTACACAGACCCTTCTGTCAAAAAAAGAATTACTAAGATATTTTCTGAGTCTTACCCACCTTTATATAGCCAAATACTAATCAACAGTCTGAGCAACAAATCACTGTAAAATTTTAGGCCCTTATGTTCAGCCAGCCAGCTGTTCTCCAGCAGAAAAGAGGGTTTGGATCATAAAAAAAACCACATCGTAGGGGCAGCTAAACTGAGAAATGTCGAAGATTCTTGTGTAGTGCACAAAGAAACTTTCCTTTTGTACAGATGTACTAGCTTTGATACTACCAACCTGCATAAATATTAGGACACTGAAAAGAGTAAGTCCACATATCAAAATGTTTTTAAATTCGCTTTTAAAAATATGTAACTGAAAACGGCAACTTATTTCTCCAAAGTTCAAAAGTTCATGCATTTTAAATTTAGTTGGCTAATTTTGTATGTAAAATAAAAAAGGACAGAATGACCTTTTTGACTGACAGGTATAAAAATCATTATGCTTAGCCTGATATGTACCAGCTGTTATTTCGTTTTGGCTTTTTGTCGGCTTAGTCAAAGAGCCTCAAGTCCTCCCTGTGTTGAAATGTAGGAGAGTTTTGGCTATTGTCTTCAGTGGCAGCAGGACCAGACCCCTCATTATTGATGCTTTCTTCAGGCATTCAGAATGAAAAATGTTTCAAATGGCCAGATTCTGTAGGAGATATAACCTTTTGGAAAAGTTTGTCTCAATCATAAATATTAATCACAGTGCAGTGGTTGGTGTATAACATTCAACAGATGGAATTTAAATGGCTGAAAGGAGTCTGCTGTTATCAGTTCTGAACAACTAATTGCTGTCCACATTAGAGCATTTACTTTGTTTTTCGGTAGTTAGGCTTTAACACTCTGACATCAGAGGTCCTGTGATGCATTTTCCCTTAGTAGAAGAACCTTGCAATTGCTAAATGGGAGATCAGCCCTGGCTACTATTAGCCCACCAGTACCTGTGTGTTGGGTGTCAGCACAATGGGGACCTGCTTTCTTCCACTGCCTCTGCAGACCAGTTTTCTGGTAGGACCCGAAATGTCACTAGTGGCTTGGTGAAAGATTGTCACAATGGGCTCTCTGCCATGCAGGCTTGAAAATCCCTTGTGCTCTGTGGTGGGAAGTGCTGGGGGAGGATGAGTTCAGTGAATGGTAGAAACCTTTGGGAAGCTTGATTCTCCATTCAGATAAAATCCTGTTCCCCTGTTGTAACCCAACCAGGAGCTGAGCCAACTTCCCTCAAGGGCACAGGCTTCTACCCGCAGCACTTGCTATACCAGTTAAAATTTTATTCCACCATATTGAAAGAAGCATGTGATGATTCAGTTCAGAATACAAGATATGACGTGGAAAGAAACTTGATTTTTACAGAGTTTCCAAGCTGCTTCTCTACATCTTTTTTTTTTTTTTTTTTAATCTCTATATGATGTATCAAGATACTAGTGAATGATTTATAATGAAGCCCAGACCTTACCCCCTTTATTAGATGTGAAAAGTACATCCTCGCCAATGATGTGTGAAACTCCTGAAAATCTGAATGTAGAGATAATTTTATATGAGCTCAGTAAACTCCCTGTGTCAGTTCAATGTCCCAGCATGCTTTAATTGCTAGGCCAGTATGATCAGCAATTTTTCCATTTCCATCCCAAGCCAGCACTTTTCTTCCAAGTCTGGCTGAGTTAAAACTTTCAAAAAAAGACTGGCAAAATGAGGAGTTTTCTTCAAATTAGAAAGCATGCTGGTAATCAGTCTGTGAAGGTTTTTCTTGACTTTAAATGTGAAAGTATGAATTTTAGATTGTCTTTGCTAAATACTTAATTTTTTAATTTCCTTTATGGGTATGTATGTGTATATATGTGTGTGCATGTGCTATGCATATCAGCAGATGGCTTTAGCTATAGTGGTAACAGCACTTAGCGCCAACAGTTTTAAGAAGTGATTCATCAGCTGAACAGGGAGATTTTCAAGCAACAGAGTTCTTTCAAAATCATCTCTTCCAGATCCAAGAAACTATACTTTCTCCCACTGGTTTCTGTGTTTGTAGTGAGGATGAACCAACAAAGCAGATCCTTTGAGTATAGAGTATATGGGAGTATAATACTAATATTATACTTTTGTCTTAGAGATGCTAAGCGAATATAAGGGGTTTAGATGCCCATACTGTATGTAAACATAACATGCTGGTTTTGTGAATCATTTGACAGATATCTTCTTATATGTACTTTATGTCACTAGGTGAGTTATTTTCTCAATGCCTAACATACTAACTGTCACAGGTACGGCAATGGACATGAAAGCTTCAGTGAGAAATAGGAATTCTTAATGTAATTCAATGGGATATAAGAAAACCGGACATTTAAACAAAGAGAAATCAGTTTACTAACATGCTGTATATGTTTTTTATGTGAGCCAGGTTATACCTCTGGGATTTAAAGTCTGCGAACCATCTGTGCAGCTTCTCTTTTGTAGAGTTTAAGTACTTGGTTACACAAAAAACTCTGTGTTTTTGTAGTTCTTTGTTTTTTCTCCCAAATATTCTAAAGTTCCATAACATATTTAGATAATTCATGACACTTCCCTCAGGGTGTGATAAGCCTTCCCAATAAAAGTGGTGAAAGCTTCAGATTCTGAACCATTTAAATCTGTGTACGGACAGTTCAGTCAAAAAACCCCAAACTTACAGTTAAGTTGATTGGTTTTGCCTAGCATCGCCCTTCTGCTGGTAGGTCCTGTGATTCTGCTAAATTATGCTGCCCTCAAAATTAATATAAAAAAATGTATGACTATCAAAATGGACAGGTACAGCCTCTTCGTCTGGAGTTGATATATGAGGTTGCAAATTTTTTAATATGCCTCCCAAACAAACAAAAACTCCACCAATTAAGTGGGTATATCACTTTATTTTAAAGCAGGCATAATAGCATCTTGATTAATTTTAAAGTGAAAAACAGGTCTGTGCAGCTTCAGAAACTATCTGGGGACAACGAATAATGACTGTTAAGCAGCTCCCTTTGGGTATCGCAACTGATGTACTTGACTGTAGATGCCATCATTACCTTTGTGTTACTGCACTTCTGTACCTGGTTTGCATTTTGTTGCTACCCATAACTTCTGTTCATCTGTTTCATCCCTGAAAGCTAACATATGCTAATATTTAATTCCTATCGGTGCTTACTCTATCACAGAATACAGCATGGCTAAAATAAATCACTAAACCATGAACTGAGTCCTTGGCTTGTAGGAATGGAAACTGGTTTTTTGCCCCTTTCAAAGGGAAGACGGAGTAGTAACTACATGTTTCATCTACGTATGCGCTAGCTGCATTTATGAGTAAAAGAAAAACCTGAAGAAATTTCTAGGGCAGGAGTGGTTCACATCACTTCAGAAGTACAAACAAATGACCCAAGTAATACAGTTTTTTGTACTCCTTAACTGTATAAAACACATGCTGTAACTATAATATGTAAAGGTTCCATTTGTGAGAAAACAAGAACTTCACAGATCAACGGGGTTTGTAAATTTTATTTCTTTTTTTCTCCTTTCAGTACTAGAAGCACTGAGTACGGCTCTGGATGGGGCTTTAAGTCGCACTCATTCATATGAAAGCAAGGAGCTACTAATGAGCTGAGTGCTCATTACCTTCACTGACACTTGGCAGAAGGGTTGCAGGAAGGATGATTCATCTCTAGTACACATTAAATGTCTTTGTCAAAGCCTTTGGCATATTGATGGCTAGAGAAAGCACACTAACAGAATCCTTTGCTATGAAGAAAAATGCCCCAGTGATATCTGTCAGTTTGTTGTCAGTTTAAAATGCCAGAAATGTAATGCTACCATGAGTGTGGGAGAGAATGCCATTTGCAATAATAAGTATTGTTCAAAACACTTGCATTTTGCAAAACACTTTGCAAAGCAGATTTATAGCCCTGTTAAAATATGAATAAACATACCCTTTTATAAACCTTATATTTGCAATAATTCCTTTAGACTTGAAGATTCCAAAAAAAACCACCCCAAATCTTGATTCTCTTCCTAAATTTTATAGAGAACAGAGGGATCATTTCACACCCTGCTGGACTTAACCTTATCCATATACAAGGAAGAAATACATTGTTTGGGCCAATGAATACCTGAAGTGTCAGGAAAGGTACTGAAGAGATTACTTTTTCCTGAAAGTGATGTCCTGGGCTTCGTGTTTCTCAGAGCACATCTTCTTAAATAGGTCCATCTCAGAAATTGGTATGGAAGTCATACAGAGTGCTCACAGAAGGAAAGCACATTGTTTTTGATGCAGGTTCTCGGTCTTGGATTAAGTGTCATGATTTAAGTGAAAAAGATCTTGAGTGTTTTTTTCTAATGTTCTCTAGAACAAGATTTTGAGTTAAATGTGTGACATGCTGTTTTCAAAGCTACATTTCAAATGTACAGCGCTTTTAAATTCTACTGTCTATGTTAAATTTCTTGTTGTTCTTGATCAAATACCTCTGAGGTATTTAAAGTTCTTGATCAAATACTTCTCAGGTAACGGTAGTATGGAATCTGTTTCTTTGCTGTCTCTAGTGAAATTGTTTTCTCATTTGGGCAGTAATCCTATTTACTTTTGGGTGTGGTAGAAACAATATGGCACATCTGTGTATGGGATGAGGTCTGTGCAAAGGCAGGAGCATAAAGCCTGAAAATATTGGACAGAGACAAGCAAGAGTGTTCTCAAAGCACTTCTGCACTACCTCAGGTCGCAATGGCATGCCCTCTCTGCTGTTCCAGCTCTGGGGAAGATGCCGTTGTGCCAAATCACTGCAGTGTCACAGGCCCTTTGGTAGGTCAGTGCAAAGTGGGGGGATGCTCACAGGAGACATGGATAGTGCTGCAGACTTATTTTACTTATGACTGGAGCAATGCACCATCCCTGGTCCTGCTGACATCAGTGAGACTGCTGTGGACTTCAGCAGAAACAGGGTTTCACCTCAGGTCTCCAGATGTGAAAGGTTAAGGTATTAACCTAGTGAAGCATTTAGCTCCCTGGGCTTGATACCTATTTCAATATACTTTAGTGCAAGTCTGTAAATATGACATTCAGAGGTGGTTCCCAAGAGAACTGAGCACATCAGAAATGGTGCTAGCGTGAATAATGCATATCACAAGGATTTGTGAGACTGTAAAAAGGGAGATGTGACTTACCCAGAGCTTGTGTGTATGGCAGTACTCTAGGAATTGTAAGTTGACAGAGCCTTTAAGAATTTCTCCATGCATAAATATATTTGTATGACAGTGATATCTGGAGTCCCTAGTAGAATATCCAGGCCCCATTGTGCCAGGCACTATATAAATACAGAGAGTTTTTTTCCACAGAACTTACAATGGAAGCACATAAAATGTATAAAGTGTTGGATGATGAAGTGTTGTCATTCTTATTTTACAAATTGGGACCTGGGGTGTAGAAAGGTTAAGTGATTTGCCCAGGAGCACATAGGATGTCTGTGGCAGAGCTATTGTTTGAATCCAGATTATCAATTTGCTCAATCCAATTCCTTAATGAAGTAAGTGTATAATGAAGCATAATGAAAGCTATCCTTGCTTAAAAGCCTATACCGACACCAGAAGGAAAAATAAACCGAACAGTTCTTCATATAGGGATGATAATCATGATTATCCCTTGAAAGCATCTGCAACTTCAAGTGATACACTTGCTCTTATGCTTGCTTTTCTAACTTTAGTTTCTGCCAGGGAAAAAAAAAAAAACAAACAACAAAAACACAAAAAACCCCCACAAAAAACCCAAACCAAACCAAACAAAAAAACATTCTTTCCATGAAACTGAATGGAAGTTATAATGCTCTCATTTTCATTGACTGCTTATTCCACAAATGCTGATGATTTATAGGACACACAGTGCTACAGTAACACAGCAGGAAAGTGTAAAATCTCCTGTGCATCACAAGAAAAATCAAACGATGTTCATATAAACCAGCTAAAATGAGGCTTCAGCTTGGACTGATGTTCTCAGTGAGCCACTTTCACAAGAGTGTGTGTGTCTATTTTATGTGTTAAACTGCATTATCTTTGCACAGCATTGCCCCAGATCTGTCTCTGTGGCCAAGAAGCCACCAAATGCAGCTCTTTTTCAGAGCTGGGGGAGCTGCAGCACTTCAGGATGGAATTTTTAAGATTGTTAAAACCTTGTTTGTAATCTCTTCAGGGTCCTCTTGTCTCCCTATTTCCAAGATGCAGGGAAAAAAAAAAAAGACAGAAGAAATTATTAACTCTTCCACTGCCTTCTGTCAGTGTAAAACAGGTGCACACCTAGTTTCACTCAACTTGCATAGCTACCGTCAAGAGGAAAATTATGCTTTCCTGTGAAACTTTTTTATCCATTAGTGTTTCAATAACATCAGACTTTTTAAAAGAGGTTCTTGCAGCCAAGATAATGTGGATTTATTTTTTAAATCATTGACTTTGCTTATTTAAAACGTTTTGTTTCCTCAAATAATTTCAGTTCCAACTTTCCTTCTCTTTATTTTTTCTGTGAAAAAGACAATACAAAGGGAAACTTTTAAAAATAGGAAAAAATTGACTGTAAAATCATGCAAAGCACCTGGGCCTTCTTTAAAGCATGAAACTACTTTATTCCATGTTTAATTAAAATCTCTAGATCTCAGGTTGACAAGTCTCTGAAACAGAAACCATTGACAATTTTTTGGCTTAGTAGATAGAAAAATACTAAAAATCAGTGAGAGCTGAGAGATTGAACACATTGTCTTAGATCTAATATCACAAAATTCAGAAAAGCTAATAAAAACAAGTTTATAAGAGGATCCAGCTTTGTAAACTTTTGCATTTGCCTTTAATCTCATTCCAGCAAAGCTCTTGACTTATGATTAAGAATAGGAGAAAGCTATAGACTAATTGAAAGCCTGAGAAAGACAATTCACATTTCATCAACAGTAGAACACCACTGAAAAGAGGGCTTTAAAACTCCTAAAATTCAGAATAGACACTCTACTGTCTTTTAAGAAATTAAAAAGCTCGTAGTAAACAGCTAAGAGGGGTTGAAAAGCTATTATTTTAAATGCCTTCAATGCAGCTGTTTGTGTGATGCTATTATTTACAGAAGAACTTGGGTTGTTAAGTGTCTATAAAACTGACTGTTGTATAAATTGCAGTAATATGAAATGAAGTTTACATTCACAATCTCAGAATTTTAGGGTCATAAGTGTGACCTCCCCCCCGTGAAACTCTATAAAGTTGAAATGCTATAAAGTTCAATTCACGTACCAAAAGATCACTGCCTGTAAGAGTGTCTCACACATCAGGCTTCCAATTTTCAGCTGCCACCCTCTTTGTTCACTAGACAAAGACAAAAAAGGCATAGACGTATATCAGGTGCAGTCCTGACCTGAAAAATCAAGTCATTCAGCAAATTATATTCTCTTGCTCCAGAAACC
>VZTM01036061.1:22967-50248 GCA_013400555.1 Jacana jacana
CTGACTTCTGTGAGAAAATCAATTCTTACTACCCTTTAATCCTGCTCACCCTGCAAAGCCAAGGCAGTGATTTGAAAGCAGTTCAGACATGTATCATCCATGCAACTGTTTTCTCATTTCCATCTGTCCATGTAAGCCATGGGTGGCAATAACATAATAAAGAGGTTAATTACAGCCTTGTTCAGTCTTTGAAATGCCAATAGTAGTAGTAATAAAAAGGAATGGCAAACATTCAGGGAAATATGCAGGGCTGATGGGGGAAAAGGCATCTTCTAGTGGGTAGGCAAGCACTTGAACCTGGAAAATAATGGAGACAGTGCACCTGAAAGACTGTTTCTACAGAGGTGGGACCAAAGCTCTCCTATATGCGATTTGCTCAAGGTGAGAGAGGAAAAATCTGCTAGCCCAATCTCCAGAGACCCGTTGCAGTAACTTTTGGGTTATCTTCCCTGCATTGTACTTCTGTACTGTACTGGAAGGGGAAACTGGATCTTTAGAGGGTGTCTTGACTTGGTTCTCACAGTATGGGATGAGCCAATCCCTAAACATCTTACTGAAGACTTTCAGCTGTAGCTTCCTTCCAAATCGAGGAAACAAATTGTGGTTATTTGTTTCTCTCACTTTAGGCTCAAGATATGAACTATGCTTAAAGGAGATCCTCAGGTGTGTTTAAGCAAAAAAGTGTGTTAGTGAATTTAGATAGGAATTTGAACTGGTTTGAGGAACTTGCTGAGATGCTTTGTAAAATCCACATATACAACTCAGACTGAAACCTCCTTCTCAGAAACAGTGAATCACACCTCTGAAAAACCTGACACTAGGCCAAAGCAGATGGACACTTTTTAGCTAGCTTACGGGTCATAATGTGTAATAGCCTTTTGACTTACTGTGTTAGAACTTGTAACCTTGTGTCTTGCTTTAGTGCAGAGTTGATATTCGATGATTAGTAAATCCAGGAGATATCAACACAGTTTGAAAATGAAGTTCACAGTGCATTTACTGCTCAACTGCCAAAAAAAATTCAAAGGCATGGTTCTCCTCTCTCAGATGAAAAGAAAATGGCTGGGTAACTGGCTGGCTCTGTGCAGCATGTGGAGTACTGTAGTGTTACTGTGTGAAAACCATTGCTTCAGAACCTGTTTTCAATTATCAGCAAGTCCCAAGACTGCTGCTGACTCTGTCCCAGACATATAGCATAAATTGGAGCATTGCATAACAGAGAATGGAAGCTAAAGCAAGCTCTCTGAAAAGAGAGGTGATTTCCCAAACGCTATTAGTCTTCTAACCTGTGAGAAAACTCTCTTATTCTGAGAACCTAACTGTTGAGATTGCCTCCAACTTGAAGTCATTAGTCTCTGTTTTATTAATTCGGCCTATGTGATGCTGATCTCTATCATTTGTTTTTCTTAATTTATGTGCATTAAAGCATTGCCCAGAGGCTTGAGACATGTAGAGAGTGCTTTCAGAAGGGCAGAACATCAATGCCTACTAGTGAATGAAATACTTAACAGGAGCAAGAGTTCATTCCTTGCCTTAAATGGGCAACCAAAGTCTTCAAAGGATATGTCTATGGAAGCCTATCTCCAAAGAGTACAAAGAGGAGCTGGCTAAGGAGAAAGGAAGTGAATAATCACTGTGAGGAGTAAAAAATCGGAGAAAGGGCTGGGAAAAGGGTTTCAAAATGTGGGGGGAAGCAATTTAGTGATCAACAGCAGAGACATATATATTTTTTTTTTTCCTAAATAGCTGCATGTGGATTGGGAGTCTGAGGCATAATTCAGCTATAATGGCTTCACGCACTCTAACAGATCAACTAAGCTATGGTGCTTTGCAAAGCTCTCTGTCCAGTTGCCCTAACCCTGCTGTAACGGCATGATCACATGAATTACTAAGAATTAACCTACAGTATCTTGCAGTTGAGGTAGACGTAGAGTTTACATGACTTGTTACCACAAGTCAGCTGGTGTAACCTGTTCCATCACCAGAACTTAGACAGCCAAGTCCTAGAGGAGACACAGAGACAGAACTCATTGTGATGGATGAGAAAAACTATTTGGGGAATGAAGACTAGTTTTGCATAGTGTCCTCTTCCTATATATCTAATGATGCTGTAGGTTCTGATATTACAAATTCTATTACAAATCTGAACCCTTCCTAGGCCAACAGATCTTATTCTGTGTTGTATTACAAGCACTTTCGATTTGTGCAACCTCCATGTTTCTACTTCTCATTAGTTCTTCCTCTGTGTGAACTGTTTGGGGCTGGGGTAGAGGGGGCATTCTCACTGGGACTGGCAACGACCCACCAGTATATCTAACAATGATATGGCTGGTATTCCTAACCTAAGTACTTCTACCTTCTCTTCTGGATAACTTTGGATTTAAGGAGTGCTTAAGCTTTGACAAATTTTGGCAACAGCTATAAATCAACTTCATTTAATACTCAGTATTTCCCTAAGGCATTTACTTTCAAAGGCTCTTAGGCTCCTTTCTGTACTTCTGGTAGATTTCCAGCTTTTATGTCCTTGCAATAAAATAGAAATAACACAGTTGGGTCTATACAAATCGCCATATAATAATAATATATCAATGGAAACTTTTCTAGGAGAGGCCCTGCAAATTGCAGTTGTAACAGCACTCTCAGGCAGAATGTACCAGACAGAACAAACAAGGAGAGACCAAGAATATTCTTCATTTCAGATGTGAAAGTTGGCAACTGGACCCAGTCTACCTCTACATGAACCAACTGAAGCAGCTGAAAAATTATATACACACAGCCCACATACTATGCTAAAATCTGATGTATAGTGAACTGCACAGCATCCCAAAGTAGGTTAGAGAGAATGTAGGTGATTTATAGGGCTGGGGAGATGGGAGGATGCAATAACACTAAAATATTTAATATTTCCAAGAAGAATCCAAGGCTGGCTGTGGCAGCAAGTCAGGTGGTTATCAGGCATCACAGACTGGCAGATAACAATCCAAATCTCTTTGAGCCAGTAGGTTTGCCTTTATAATTGTAAGGAGAGTTCAGGCAAAGCAAAAGAAGATTCAGCAGTCTCCCTTTTGGGGGATTAAAGTTAGTTATTTCTGAATTAATAAGGCATTAGTTAAGTATGAACATACTATAATTGATTCAGATATTTCCAATTGACTCTTTGTCAGAAAATTCTAAAACAAAGTATACCCATAAAATTACCTTTAGGAAACATTGGTACTCTTTATCCATAAATAAAATGCATTAGCTTTTCTTTAACTCAAGTGTGAGGAAAAAATAACTAGTAAGAGACATTTTTCTAGCACCTGAAAAAAAATCCAACAGCTGGTTTCCATTTGCAAAAGAAAGGTAGTGAACAAAAATCTGTTTGCTTAAAAACAAAATTAATATAGCCCACTTAATCTATAGCTATGTATAGTTAATGCCAGTGAGAATTCCTTATCCTTGGAATAATAAAATGTTTTTTTATAAACAAGGAGTAAATGACCTGACTAAATAGATATTTTTTCCAGTCTAAACTAGAATTTGTAGTCACTGTAGGGCTTATTAATTGAATAAGGTGACTGTTTCTCTGCATCAGTTTGTACTTACTTTGTTTCAGATGAATCATTGCCACCAAAGCTTAGAGAAAAAGTTCTTGTATGTATGCAAGAGTTTATATTCAAATGGTATCTTCCCATTTCACACAACTTGTCATAGATCCACTTGCTGTTATTATTTTCACCAAAGGAAGAAAGCAAAGTCCAGATGTTCCTGTGTAAATTCATCTGAAGAACCAGGATTGTCCCTGGTCACAGCCAGTTTAAAAGTACTTTCCACTTAAACTGAAAGGGTATCATTTTTCTCAGGCTAATTTTGGGATAATTAATGTGCTGGCAAAATTATGGCAAAAGATCTCTTCAAACGCCTTTCCAGTCATCAGTGTGACATAGAATCATAGAATCATATATGTTGGAAGAGACCCTTGGGATCATCAAGTCCAACCATCAGCCCTACTCTACAAGTTCTCCCCTATACCATATCCCTCAACACCACATCTAATCTACTCTTAAACACAGTCAGGCAACAGACATGTTGCTTCTGGCAATCGTGGTGGTAGGAGATCATTGGTTTCTTACATTTCTTCTCCAAGAAGCAGATTTGAGCTGAGGTTGCATTTGAAAAATGGGTCTGCAGCATGATGGGGTGATTCACATCCTCCTGGCATTGCAGGATGTAGGGCAGAGTGAGAGCCTATTCCCTCGTCCTGCTGTTTTTGCTGGGATGCATGTTTTTTAGGGGGAAAGATGATAGCACATGTTCCAGTCCTAGCACATGTCCCAGCATTGATGTGAAATGAGCCTGGGAAAATTATGGGACTTCAGAGCAGCAGCTGCATTTCATGCTCAGGAAGGCTGTAAAAGTGAAGATCTAGCCTTTTTAACAGAGAAGCACTTAGCTTCCAAGCAAACACAATTCAGCCCTTCTATATCAGTGTGGTTTGTCACAGTAGGAAGCTTAAAATGAGGAGATGCTTTGAGACATATTCAAAATCTGTTACTTTCAAATAAGAAACGCAGATGAAGGGGATGGACTTGAAACAACATGCCTCATCTACAAACATTTAGACTACAGCTGTCTGAGGGAGAGGAACTGAAAGAATCCTCTTCTCCTTGGCTTGTACCTGTTCATATTTTGAAGACTGTTCTCACAGACTAAACTTAGAAACGTGCACTTAAAAATTGCAGCATTGGTCTTTCTGGGAATGTAAATCTGGCTCTGTTAATGAGATACCCTAATACCATACCCTCGGCTGTATCAGAAGAAGTGTGACCAGCAGATCAAGGGAGGCCCCTCTTGCCCAAGAGAAGCAAGGATTCTGCCCCTTTACTCTGCTCTTGTGAGACCTTACCAGGTGTACTGCATTCAGCTCTGGAGCCCACACCATAGGAAAGATATGGACCTCTTGGAGTGGGCCTTGGAGAAGGGCCCCAAAAATGATTAGAGGGATGAAGCATCTCTCCTGTGAAGAGAGAGTTGGGGTTGTTCACCTTGGAGGACAGAAGGCCCCAGGGAGACCATATTGCAGCCTTTCAGTACTTCAAAAGAGCTTATAAGAAAGATGGGGGCAGACATTTTAGTAGGGTCTGTAGTGACAAGGCAAAGGATAATGGTTTTAAACTGAAAGAGAGTAGATTCAAACTATACACAAGGAATAAACTATTTACAATTAGTGTCGTGAAACACAGCAACAGCTTGCCCAGAGAGGTGGGAGATGCCCCATCCCTGGAGACACTCAAGATCAGGTTGGATGGGGTTCTGAGCAACCTGTTCTAGTTGAAGATGTCCCTGCTCATAGCAGTGGGTCTGGACTAGATGATCTTTGGAGGTCCTTTCCAACCCGAAATATTCTATGATATATCTTTTCTAAATCCAGAAGTAATAAAAGCTTTAAGTGTAAATCTTGCAGGAGGGCAGGCTTTTTGCCTGATTGGCATCAGTCTTTCCTTTTCTGTTACATTCACCCTTCACATCATGACTCTGTTTTTTTGGATGGTTGGGTTTGGTTTGGTTTTTTTTATAGAATGTACTAAAACTGCAAAAGGTCTTGTTCATAAAAGCATGTGTATTATTCAGCATATTATGGAGCAATATCTGACAAATGCTGTTATTTTTACAAGTGTGGAATGTGTTTAGATTTGACCAAATAATGGTTCATTTAATCACAGTTCCTTTAAGTAAGAGTGAGAACCTCTTGGTTATTCACAGAACATAATTCTAGTAGGAACTGGATAAAAAGAGGCACCAAAGTTCAAGACAGGCATATTTGTTAAAACAGTAAAGTAAGCAATCCCCAGAAGCATTTGTTTGTCTTGTTAAACTGGTGTAGGTAAACCATTTCAGCCCTGTGCACATTTATATTCTTTCACATGATGTAAATCAGGGTAATTGTAATGAAATAATCTTGTGCAGGTACAATTTCAGTACAGGTGGGATTGAGAGTAATAAATTCCAAGATGAAAAAGGTGTGAAAGCCGTTGGAACGTTTAATAGAAAACGTGACTGATACTGCTCCCGCCAGTGAATGCCTGGGAATAAGGCCTTATAGTAACCCATGTAAGAGCTTAGGCTTTCTTCAGACTTGCTTACATGGTATCCAAAGCTTTTGTATTTGCTTCAGACTCACCTCTGATTTAAGCACATGAAAGTATGAAGGCTGCATCAGTGATATGCACAGAATCCACAAGATGAGGGAGAAGTCTTCACTCCTGTGGACTTCAGGGAGCATAACAAGTTCTGCCCAGAGACTGAAAGTGCAGTCATGTGCAATATTTGGTAATAATATGTTGACGATAGTAAAATGACTTCTTTAAACCATTAAAGATATGTTTGACTTATGAGCTACATCTTGAGTAAATTCACTTTTATCTTAAAAACCAGTTTTTTCTTATTGAATATGACTAATATAATGTGTTAACTCCATTCAGAGACAGCTGAAGACTCATTGGCAGTGGATTGACTGTTCTTCGTTAAAAATTCCTTGTGTGAAAACTTCATGTCTCTAAATTATACTCCTACAATGTTTAAATTTTATATTAAAAAAAGTCAGGGCAATGGTTATGTCATCTCTGGTTTTAGTTACAACTTTAGCAATCTCTAGATGCTAAATGATACTCATGTAGTCTAGTCTGTTCTGATGATGGCACATTTAAAATGTTAAAAACCTGGAGAGGGCAAAGAGGACACAAAAATGAATCAAGGATAAAAGGAGAAAATGTGCTGTGGTGATGGCATTAAGGACCTCTAGTTTATTGAAAGCAATACAGATGCCATTGAATTACAACATTAATTGTCTTTGTAGGTAGAGAGAGATGGGTAGTAAAAGAGCTTTTCAGTCTAGTAGAGAAGCATGATGTCTGTCTAGGTAAAAATGAACTACAAAGGTTTGAGTGAGAATGACCAACTGGGGAGAAAAAAAATCCTTAGCTGTAACGATGGAATTGTTTCCTCCATCTTTCACTTTCCTTATATTTTAAAATGTAATAAATTTCTAGAACAAATCCAAACTTTTGGACTGAATGTAGGCATACTTAAGCTACCTTTCTTGCTTTTGCAGGCTATTTTCTCAATCATGTTTTGTTGTTTTTGGTGGTTCTTTAATTGATGTAATAAAGCTAACAGCTATGAGATCCCTTATCTGCATAATGGTCTTCAAGGTACCCCCAATACACTTTATCAATAACTTGGACAACCTCACAATTATCTTTAGTAGTTTTAGAGTTTCTCCAAAGTGCTTAAGTAATCACAGGATCACAGAATGATATGGGGTTGGAAGGGACCTGTCAACCCCCCTGTCAAAGCAGGTCCTCCTAGAGCAGGCTGCACAGGAACTTGTCCAGGCAGGTTTTGAATGTCTCCAGAGACAGAGACTCTACCAGCTCTCTGGGAAGTCTGTTCCAGTGCTCTGCCACCCTCAAGATGAAGTTCCTCCTCATGTTTAGATGGAACTTCTTATGTAAAAATCTGTGCCCACCCATTTCCTCCTGTCCTGTCACTGGGCAGCACTGAAAAAATACTGTCCCCTTCCTCCTGACACCCACCTTTTAAGCATTTATAGATGTTGATCAGATCCCCCCTCAGCCTTCTCATCTCCAGATTATAAAGACCCAAGTACCTCAACCTTTCCTTGTAAGAGAAATGCTCCAGGACTCTAATCATTTTTGTGGCCTTCTGTTGTACCCTTTCTAGCAGTTCCCTGTCTTTCCTGGACTGGGAATCTCCATTGTCTCTCTGTTTCGGTTACAGGTCCAATTTTTTAGAGTTAGGATATAGCAGCCACTAGCTTTACCTGTCCCATATTTCCTGCCGAAAGAGTTGTCAAAGTGAAAAAAATAAACTTCAGCCTGTTGTTCCTCTTTCACTCCAAATCTTAAAAGAATAGTTTTGGTTTGGTTTTTTTTTGTCCTGAACCTTGCCTAAATATTGCCCCGTCTCTAGCAGTGTTCATCCAGACTGCCTAAAAAGCAAGTGTAGATTAGGTATGCAGCTGGCCTGAACTGGGTCTTGAAATGGAGATTTTTGGCTGCCTCATGGTAAATCCCTTACCTACCTAAAGCTGATTTTTCTTAAACTTCATTGATTACAGCATGAAGTATCACCAGAAAATATCTGAGCGAGTCTGTGCTTTTTTGCAGTGCCTTTTCTAGAGAGAGGGCCCAAACCAGCACAGAAGCTCATGTAAATAATAGCTGGGAAATGCTCTATCCTCACAGTACACAAGCCGTGGTGCCGTATTGGCACCAAAATTATATTATGACCTGATACTACTGAACTATTTGAATAAAAGGTGTCGTGGTTTAGCCTTAGACGGCAACACAGAACCACGTGGCAGCCACTCGCTCTAAAGCCCGTCCACGGTCAGGAGGGCAAAATCAGAAGAAAAAGGCAAAACTCGTGGGTTGGGATAAAAACAGTTTAACAGAACAACAAAACAGTAACAAATAACGCGGGTAAAGAAGTATGAAAACACGATTACAATGCCGACCACTCACCCACTGCACCCGGGACCGTCTCCCACCACGAGGCGCGCACCTCCCTCCCAACTTCCTGTCCCCCTCCCCTTCCCGGCCAGCTCCTGTTCCCCTCCCCCTGCCCGGCCAGCTCCCCACTACCCCCTGGGCACGGCTCACATGGGATGGAATACCTGTGCCCTGCTAGGAGAATTAACCCTGTCCCTCCTGGAACCAGGACAAAAGGGGAATTGGACTTGAGTGTATCACGCAGAGGAGAGTGATCATAGGCTTGTATGTGTCTTTCTCTTTGTGTTCAGTCCTCTCCCTTTGATGGGAAAAATTTCTCTGGCAGACTCGTTTTGTAGTTGGAGGTCCAATGCAGTGCGATGCTGGGAGAAATAACTGGGCTTGTTTTATTCAGAACATAAGATATATAGCACTACTTCTGGGCTTTGTGGGGCTTGTAGTTTATTCAGTAGGACTAATAACGCGAGACAGTAACTGCAGGATGGGCTTTGGCGTGTAACAGGGAGTTCTATCTCACTTTTTTTTTCCTCCTCCTTTTTCTACGGTTGTTTGAGACCTGCTATCACAGTACAATCCTCTCTTTGAACGTAATGACAGATGTGAACATATCCCTGATTTTTACTCTGACATTTTTCTGGGGAAGAAGACGAGTGAGAGTGTCCTGGTTCCAGGAGGGACAGGGTTAATTCTCCTAGCAGGGCACAGGTATTCCATCCCATGTGAGCCATGCCCAGGGGGTAGTGGGGAGCTGGCCGGGCAGGGGGAGGGGAACAGGAGCTGGCCGGGAAGGGGAGGGGGACAGGAAGTTGGGGAGGGAGGTGCGCGCCTCGTGGTGGGAGACGGTCCCGGGTGCAGTGGGTGAGTGGTCGGCATTGTAATCGTGTTTTCATACTTCTTTACCCGCGTTATTTGTTACTGTTTTGTTGTTCTGTTAAACTGTTTTTATCCCAACCCACGAGTTTTGCCTTTTTCTTCTGATTTTGCCCTCCTGACCGTGGACGGGCTTTAGAGCGAGTGGCTGCCACGTGGTTCTGTGTTGCCGTCTGAGGCCAAACCACGACAGAGAGGTAGTGTGTCCTGGTCCTGTAACTCTCTTGCCTGCCTTATTAGAGCAAATATCCAAGCAGAGCTAGAGAGCTGGCCAAGAGATAGGGCAGGATTTAGATATGGAAACAGGAGGCTAGTGACAGAGGAAGAGGCGTAGCATTGAAAGGCTGGGCTTCACTGAGTTCTACATTCGGTGCAGAACTGGTAATAATATTTATATCAGGAATAATGATGTATTTTTGGCTTGCATTTTTTAGAAGCCCAGTAAAACCAGTATCAATAGCAGAAAAAAAAAACCCAAACCAGTCAACAAACTGAGATTTAGCAGAGACTTTCTAGATAAGTGGATACTTCCAGCTATCTACTCCTCTAGCTCTAACTGGCTACAGAATTACTGTTAGGAATATATGCAGTATGAAGCATATTTGAGAATAGGGTTAAACTGAGAAACAAGTGTCATTATGGTCCAATAAAACAGGTGTAACAAATGCTGGCTGTCTTTTAGATGGTTTGATGTCTTGTGTCACACCAGAAGCCCAGACTTTCTTCTGCTTTTGGCCAAATCCCTCTTCCTTTCAAGCACAAGGGGTATGGACAGAGCTGTGTTCCAGTAAATAGTCTATATGCCTGTACTTACATTTTGGAAAAGTCTACAGAACTGTAATTACTTCTTTTTCATGCTCACTTTCTTAACCTTGAAGAGTCAATAGATAAAATCATCTTATAGCGTGTTTTTCCTGTGAGGCTACTATTTGTTGGATAGTGTGTACTGTGAGAAGCTGTACTGGTTTTAATTTAAAATCTGCAAAGCTTGCAGTGACTGCATCAATATATTTTTGCTATAAACGCCAAAATATGTGTTTCTTAAATTTCTTTTTCTCAGATTTTTATTTTGGATGAGAAACTTTTCAGACCAAAATTTATATAGAATTAATTTTCTGCAAAAACGACACATATCATGTACTCAGTGTTTTATGATAATGTTATACTCTTAACAAGGATCCAAAGGATTAAAATTGTTCTGACACACAAGTTTAATGAGGAAAAAACCCACACTTCTGATCAATTTAGACTCTAATGGAAAGAGTAATAGCAATATGGAAACCAAAAACCATGACCCCTTTTGCAATTCTATTTAAATGCTTAGATATTCATTGCCTCTGAAAATGCTTTAAAAAAATTGCTCTGCGTATTGCCTTAGACTGTTAAGCAACATTATTGATTAGAGGACAATCGCTATGCAGGATAAAATCCATTGGCAGCTGCAGTTGCTCTAAACAAAAACCCCACATATAACTATAGCCGCTCATCTCTGAGTGTAAGGTTTAATTGCATTTCTCGTGTTTCTAACTCATTAACCACTATTGAGAGCAGATCGCAACAGAGTCTGTATTTCCACGCAGCCGTGAGCCTGGCTGCCACTGGCACTGGGGACTGGAAGCAGAAAGAGAGAGGGGCTGGGAATTACAGTGCCTCATCTGCTCAGGTCATTCAGTGCCTTGCAAGTTTAATCAGGCTTTCTTCATCCTCCATTACACTCATTAGGTCCTGTTAGGTTAGTGCTCAATGTTGATCTGTATCTTGGTCAAGACAATTGTTGCTGATTAACTATAATTACCAGTAACCGTCCCAACCTGCTTTCAAGTGGGCTGTTGCTGTCATCTTGTCCACGCCACTGCTCTGTGATGAGCAGCCCAAGCCTGCTAACTGCTTGCTTGCTGTTTGAACCAACAAGTTGCTTCTTGTGTGGGCTTATCCCCTCATCCTTGTACTTGCCATCCACAAGCATCCCAACTCAGCTTCAGGTATGTAAAAATGTAAAGGTAAAGAAAACAGGAATGACCGGTATGGGGAGGGGGGTACAGCAGAAGCAAAGAAACAAAAATTAGATGCAAACCAGGACATTTAACTAAGGATTACAAAGGCTATCAAGCTCATTGCTAACAAAGGAAGCCAATATTTTGTGCTTTTCAATCCAAAGTAATAAATTACAAACAAGGGCCCGATCTCAAACTGAACTTGTGTGAATAATCTTTGAATCATCTCTCCTATGTATTTCCATCAGATTATTTTGGGAATAGCTTTCTTTAGGATCAGACTTTTTCTGTGGCAAATGTTGCTGAAGGCAATTTTAACTTGTGGATGGTTTTCTGGTTAGCCTTATGAAAGCCTCTATGTGCTTACTCTTCACAAAGACCATAAATAATCATGGGCTGAGTCAGAATTTATAGTTAATTGTGGTATGAATGCCAAGGTCATGTAAATGTTTATGTTCCCAATTCATAGTTACAAATAATGCCTGCTAGATTTCCAGCTGACTTTAACTACAAATAATTTGGGGAATGAAACTGAACCCTAGTTATTTATGTCTCTTTTCTGCAAGCATCAAAAGAATTATCTTAAAACAAAACCAACCAAAAAAAGCATTAGCAGTTAGGACATAAGGGCAGTGAGTAACGCTGCCCTAAGCAGTGAGCGTAATGGGTAAACTTTCCAAATTCTGAGCATGCAGCTCAGAGCATAAAGCCCAGAATTTAAGCGTTCACCTGATATTACAGCTTGGGGGGCAAATTCCCTCAGAGTCCTTTGGGCAGGCACTCTCTTGAGTATTTGTAGACAAGCCTATAATTGCACCTTCTGGTAGCAGATCTTGTGTTGAGATGAGCAGTGCGGATGGTGTAAGCGCAAGCCCTCTCAGCCAGTGCTGGTAAGATACAAACCACCTCCAGACTCTGAGCTGTGTTTAACATAGCTGTGTGCTTGAAGCAAGCAACTCCAGGAGGTGGTGTGTTCACATAACTCCGAGGCAGAATCTGCCCTGCACCTGGCCTGCCTCTTGGTGTGAAGGTAGGGCCAAGTACATGCCAGTGTGCATTTGTATGTGCCTGGCAGATCTAACACAGACAAGAACTGGAGATATTGGTGTTTGATACTGACTGCAGCACTTCCATTATGTGTACTTCCAAATGATACTAAGGACTGTGGGCTTAGTGCAATCTTCAAAAGAATAATTTAAGTCAAGAAATTTATGAGGAGGAAGGATATAGTGAAGTAGTCCCAATATCTATATAGTTACTCAACATGTATCTTAAAGAAAAAAGAGCTATTTTGGTTGCAAAGTTAAATGCTGGAATGTTGCATCTGTTTGTCAGCCATTGAGTGCATTGGGAAATGCTCTCACTCAGTAGTGGATAAGGCAAGGAAAATTAATATTCCCATGTAATTAAAGAATCTATTGTAGTTTTCATACATATATATATATAGAGAAAAGATTGGAAGTAGAACTGACTGGCAGTTCTAAATATGGCATTTTTTACTTTCAACTACTCGATTTTGCATCCTAAGTAATTATTTTCTAACATATTCATCGATAACCGTGTTACATTTACAGAAAGGAAAAATAAATTCATTCTGCTGTTTTAGCTGGCTAAACTATGGACACAATTTAATTGAAGTTTCTAAGCTACCTCATTTGATTGATTCCAGCATGCATCCAGAGGAGCTGCCATTTTTAAAGATGACTATGTTCCTACCATGAGAATGCTTCTTATGTTTTCTTCGTTGTGTGGCAAGACTTAACAGCAGTCCCTAGTGCTTTACAGCTGTTTTATGTCCCTGCAAGAGATGTATTTTGCTGCAGTCAGAGATACACAAGAAGTTTGTTTGTTTCTTAAATAAACAGCTGCAAAATATTATTTTTCTCTAGCACATATAGTGCATTTAATGGGTCTGATTAAGTGTAATAGCACCCATTATCTGCTCAGTCTTGGGATGAGCTAGATAGCTTTCCTCTACATAGCTTTCCTTGAAACACAAGCATCTCAAATTTCATCATAAAAGGATCTTTTATACTACACTAAAGAACCTCCAATGTATAATACACAGGAGGCCTATCCATATTTATGTACTGTAGTCATACTTGTATAAACAAAAACATACTGAATAAATGCATGTGTTCCACTTCCGGGAGTATTTATGGTCCTACTGCATATGTACTTTCAGAATCTGCACATTTATATACCCAGATATTTGTGTGTGATGTGTATGTGTTTTATAGATGCAGACGTAAAATGCACTACATACTCTGTGTAGTTTAATTTTTCTGGCAAATGCTTTAATTCCTTATTGAATTTAATATTTGGCCTCTAAAATTAAGGCAATTTCTAGGCAAGAAAAAATGAAATTTTAGTATAGATTTTAATGGACACAATAAACAGTAAATATATTTACATTGTGACTGTCAAATTACAGTTCATCAAGACTGACCTATATTTTTTTAAATGTTGGCAATGCCTTTAAAGAGAATTCTTTTATAGGCATATATAGAGAGGTGTGTATATATATAAAAAAGGCCTGTATATGTAAAAGATATATTTATTTTTTTAATCTTAAAATCACTAACTCTCTCTGCAGTTTCTGGAAGGAAATGGAGACTGTTGGCCAGGAAATCACATCCCAGAAAGATCACGTTTTTGTGACAATTTATCATGGAAAAAGCTGTGTCTTTCAATTGAGATGTAAAGCTGTGGTCTTGCAGTTTGTGGTCACTGAAGATGCTTGGGGATTTTTTTGCTATCTCTTGCAAGAAAAGGGTTATTAGCCCCTGAAGTCTTGGTTAAATTCCAGTTTTAATAACTATATTTTGCCTATATAATTCCCACTGTAGCTTCAGGTGGACTGTGGAAATTTCTTCACTTCCTGTCATAAACTATTCTGTGGTGTTGCTGTGTGCTGTGTAACAGCTGCTGTGCTCCTCAGCTACTGTTTAGTGCTTCCCTGCAAACTTCTGACCCTCTTTATTTATTCTTACATCATATTTTTGTTGAGTTTGTACCGCTTTTTCAAACAGCGCATATTAGAAACCATTACCAAATGGCAATTAATACAAAAGCTCAACATACCATTTTCCAGTTGCATCTTTTATATTTGCTTGGCCTACTGAAGACTTGAAAAAATATTAGAAGCAAACAATACAGATTTTAGGGGTTCCCCCTTCCTCTGTTAGTCTCATCCATTAGCGATAATTGGGAATTAAACAGCAATTAAATGCATTTCAGACAGGCTGCACCCATGTAGCGTCACTGCCACTCCTCTTGAATGTGGAGCACTTAACTCTCTTGCAGAAAAAGCTAAGGCAGCAGGGCAGGAGGAGGGTGTTAGCTGGTAATTATTTTTCCCCCTCTTGCCCACCAAATTAATAATATTTTACTGGAGTTTTGGTCAAAAGATATTTGGGATTTTTGCTTTTTTGTTGTTCTAGTTTAGGGGAACTTGTTGAGAGAAAAGATGTTTATTGGCTACACTGTTTCTCCAGTAATCTACTACTTGATCGACCTGGATTTTTTCCATTTTTTGCTATCCATTAATCTGATCTTCTTAGTTCATATGTGTTCTTGTTTTTATTAAATAGAGCAGTTATCGTTTTCTGTTTAGGATTGACTGACAGTGGAATATTCTGGCTAAGAGCTATTGAGTCAAACCACAGACCAAGACACTGTACAGACTGTACATTCTCGGAGTCTGCCAGTAGACCGTTTCTTGCAAAATATTACAAAGTCTAGCTATGAATTCTGGAGTAACACTTTCTTGGCTATTTGTGAAGGCAATGCGGACTATAGTTAGTAGGCTTACATTTCTTGCCAGAAAACCATAATCCAAGGCTTGTGTTGATACGTGAAACCCTTTGTTATGATTATTTGTGGACAGTTGTTGTGCATGTAAGAAGTGTGTGCTTTTATTCATCAGCATACTATGTGATGGTACATCCTTTGGGCCTTGTTCTTCCCAATTTGACAAAAGGTAGGGAGGACTGGAAACTGCAGTGACTTCCAGCAATGCTTTCCTCACAGTGGCAGTGCATGGGTGCTGCTTTCTGGGTGGTCACCTTCTCGCTTGTGACAAAACAGCACCTGCATGACTTGTACCTGCACCAGACAGAGTTCCAGTGACCATCCTCTGGATGGGCAATACTCTGAGGCAAAGGAATAAAAACAAAGGGTAAAGGAATAAAAAACGTGTAGCTGGTTTTGCGGGGGCGGGTGTGTTGGGAGAGCTGCTATGGGGTAACAGGCTTGTTCCAAGTTCAGTCCAGGCCGCTGCCATGCCTCTGGAAGGACAGGGTGGCAGGAGCCAAGAACCCCTTTCTGACGTGGCAGCTCACCAAATTGTAAGGCTTGCCCCTTCACCAGGTTTTACGTACGGGTTATTTTGCAGGAATTAACTTAAAGCAGTGCAGAGGTGGAAAACTCCACAAAAATTTAACTCTTTTTTACTAGTGGTGTTGCTCTATATCATCAAAAATCTGCAATATGGACTAAAGCAAACTACAGACGAAAAGTGAACAAACTTGAATTACAAGAGCTCTCATTTCCTTATTGCTATCCCTAAATAAATACTATTGAGACTGGTTGTTAGCCAGCAGCTTGAAGGACTGCTGTTTGACAATGGAAATAAGTTGCAAATACTTTGTCTTGTTTGTAAAAAAAAATGTGTTTTGTAAAAAAAACCAAGATAGCACATGAGCATGGCTGTGATAAGTGTGTGTCATCCCATGTCTTTGAACCCAATCCTACTGCTACTGAGGTCAGTGGGAAATCCCACACACACCCTCTTTACTGGCTATACTTTAATATTTATTTTCTTTTGAAATGGCCGACTTCGCATTATTTCCATCAGTTTTGCTGTNGGGAGGGGAACAGGAGCTGGCCGGGAAGGGGAGGGGGACAGGAAGTTGGGGAGGGAGGTGCGCGCCTCGTGGTGGGAGACGGTCCCGGGTGCAGTGGGTGAGTGGTCGGCATTGTAATCGTGTTTTCATACTTCTTTACCCGCGTTATTTGTTACTGTTTTGTTGTTCTGTTAAACTGTTTTTATCCCAACCCACGAGTTTTGCCTTTTTCTTCTGATTTTGCCCTCCTGACCGTGGACGGGCTTTAGAGCGAGTGGCTGCCACGTGGTTCTGTGTTGCCGTCTGAGGCCAAACCACGACAGAGAGGTAGTGTGTCCTGGTCCTGTAACTCTCTTGCCTGCCTTATTAGAGCAAATATCCAAGCAGAGCTAGAGAGCTGGCCAAGAGATAGGGCAGGATTTAGATATGGAAACAGGAGGCTAGTGACAGAGGAAGAGGCGTAGCATTGAAAGGCTGGGCTTCACTGAGTTCTACATTCGGTGCAGAACTGGTAATAATATTTATATCAGGAATAATGATGTATTTTTGGCTTGCATTTTTTAGAAGCCCAGTAAAACCAGTATCAATAGCAGAAAAAAAAAACCCAAACCAGTCAACAAACTGAGATTTAGCAGAGACTTTCTAGATAAGTGGATACTTCCAGCTATCTACTCCTCTAGCTCTAACTGGCTACAGAATTACTGTTAGGAATATATGCAGTATGAAGCATATTTGAGAATAGGGTTAAACTGAGAAACAAGTGTCATTATGGTCCAATAAAACAGGTGTAACAAATGCTGGCTGTCTTTTAGATGGTTTGATGTCTTGTGTCACACCAGAAGCCCAGACTTTCTTCTGCTTTTGGCCAAATCCCTCTTCCTTTCAAGCACAAGGGGTATGGACAGAGCTGTGTTCCAGTAAATAGTCTATATGCCTGTACTTACATTTTGGAAAAGTCTACAGAACTGTAATTACTTCTTTTTCATGCTCACTTTCTTAACCTTGAAGAGTCAATAGATAAAATCATCTTATAGCGTGTTTTTCCTGTGAGGCTACTATTTGTTGGATAGTGTGTACTGTGAGAAGCTGTACTGGTTTTAATTTAAAATCTGCAAAGCTTGCAGTGACTGCATCAATATATTTTTGCTATAAACGCCAAAATATGTGTTTCTTAAATTTCTTTTTCTCAGATTTTTATTTTGGATGAGAAACTTTTCAGACCAAAATTTATATAGAATTAATTTTCTGCAAAAACGACACATATCATGTACTCAGTGTTTTATGATAATGTTATACTCTTAACAAGGATCCAAAGGATTAAAATTGTTCTGACACACAAGTTTAATGAGGAAAAAACCCACACTTCTGATCAATTTAGACTCTAATGGAAAGAGTAATAGCAATATGGAAACCAAAAACCATGACCCCTTTTGCAATTCTATTTAAATGCTTAGATATTCATTGCCTCTGAAAATGCTTTAAAAAAATTGCTCTGCGTATTGCCTTAGACTGTTAAGCAACATTATTGATTAGAGGACAATCGCTATGCAGGATAAAATCCATTGGCAGCTGCAGTTGCTCTAAACAAAAACCCCACATATAACTATAGCCGCTCATCTCTGAGTGTAAGGTTTAATTGCATTTCTCGTGTTTCTAACTCATTAACCACTATTGAGAGCAGATCGCAACAGAGTCTGTATTTCCACGCAGCCGTGAGCCTGGCTGCCACTGGCACTGGGGACTGGAAGCAGAAAGAGAGAGGGGCTGGGAATTACAGTGCCTCATCTGCTCAGGTCATTCAGTGCCTTGCAAGTTTAATCAGGCTTTCTTCATCCTCCATTACACTCATTAGGTCCTGTTAGGTTAGTGCTCAATGTTGATCTGTATCTTGGTCAAGACAATTGTTGCTGATTAACTATAATTACCAGTAACCGTCCCAACCTGCTTTCAAGTGGGCTGTTGCTGTCATCTTGTCCACGCCACTGCTCTGTGATGAGCAGCCCAAGCCTGCTAACTGCTTGCTTGCTGTTTGAACCAACAAGTTGCTTCTTGTGTGGGCTTATCCCCTCATCCTTGTACTTGCCATCCACAAGCATCCCAACTCAGCTTCAGGTATGTAAAAATGTAAAGGTAAAGAAAACAGGAATGACCGGTATGGGGAGGGGGGTACAGCAGAAGCAAAGAAACAAAAATTAGATGCAAACCAGGACATTTAACTAAGGATTACAAAGGCTATCAAGCTCATTGCTAACAAAGGAAGCCAATATTTTGTGCTTTTCAATCCAAAGTAATAAATTACAAACAAGGGCCCGATCTCAAACTGAACTTGTGTGAATAATCTTTGAATCATCTCTCCTATGTATTTCCATCAGATTATTTTGGGAATAGCTTTCTTTAGGATCAGACTTTTTCTGTGGCAAATGTTGCTGAAGGCAATTTTAACTTGTGGATGGTTTTCTGGTTAGCCTTATGAAAGCCTCTATGTGCTTACTCTTCACAAAGACCATAAATAATCATGGGCTGAGTCAGAATTTATAGTTAATTGTGGTATGAATGCCAAGGTCATGTAAATGTTTATGTTCCCAATTCATAGTTACAAATAATGCCTGCTAGATTTCCAGCTGACTTTAACTACAAATAATTTGGGGAATGAAACTGAACCCTAGTTATTTATGTCTCTTTTCTGCAAGCATCAAAAGAATTATCTTAAAACAAAACCAACCAAAAAAAGCATTAGCAGTTAGGACATAAGGGCAGTGAGTAACGCTGCCCTAAGCAGTGAGCGTAATGGGTAAACTTTCCAAATTCTGAGCATGCAGCTCAGAGCATAAAGCCCAGAATTTAAGCGTTCACCTGATATTACAGCTTGGGGGGCAAATTCCCTCAGAGTCCTTTGGGCAGGCACTCTCTTGAGTATTTGTAGACAAGCCTATAATTGCACCTTCTGGTAGCAGATCTTGTGTTGAGATGAGCAGTGCGGATGGTGTAAGCGCAAGCCCTCTCAGCCAGTGCTGGTAAGATACAAACCACCTCCAGACTCTGAGCTGTGTTTAACATAGCTGTGTGCTTGAAGCAAGCAACTCCAGGAGGTGGTGTGTTCACATAACTCCGAGGCAGAATCTGCCCTGCACCTGGCCTGCCTCTTGGTGTGAAGGTAGGGCCAAGTACATGCCAGTGTGCATTTGTATGTGCCTGGCAGATCTAACACAGACAAGAACTGGAGATATTGGTGTTTGATACTGACTGCAGCACTTCCATTATGTGTACTTCCAAATGATACTAAGGACTGTGGGCTTAGTGCAATCTTCAAAAGAATAATTTAAGTCAAGAAATTTATGAGGAGGAAGGATATAGTGAAGTAGTCCCAATATCTATATAGTTACTCAACATGTATCTTAAAGAAAAAAGAGCTATTTTGGTTGCAAAGTTAAATGCTGGAATGTTGCATCTGTTTGTCAGCCATTGAGTGCATTGGGAAATGCTCTCACTCAGTAGTGGATAAGGCAAGGAAAATTAATATTCCCATGTAATTAAAGAATCTATTGTAGTTTTCATACATATATATATATAGAGAAAAGATTGGAAGTAGAACTGACTGGCAGTTCTAAATATGGCATTTTTTACTTTCAACTACTCGATTTTGCATCCTAAGTAATTATTTTCTAACATATTCATCGATAACCGTGTTACATTTACAGAAAGGAAAAATAAATTCATTCTGCTGTTTTAGCTGGCTAAACTATGGACACAATTTAATTGAAGTTTCTAAGCTACCTCATTTGATTGATTCCAGCATGCATCCAGAGGAGCTGCCATTTTTAAAGATGACTATGTTCCTACCATGAGAATGCTTCTTATGTTTTCTTCGTTGTGTGGCAAGACTTAACAGCAGTCCCTAGTGCTTTACAGCTGTTTTATGTCCCTGCAAGAGATGTATTTTGCTGCAGTCAGAGATACACAAGAAGTTTGTTTGTTTCTTAAATAAACAGCTGCAAAATATTATTTTTCTCTAGCACATATAGTGCATTTAATGGGTCTGATTAAGTGTAATAGCACCCATTATCTGCTCAGTCTTGGGATGAGCTAGATAGCTTTCCTCTACATAGCTTTCCTTGAAACACAAGCATCTCAAATTTCATCATAAAAGGATCTTTTATACTACACTAAAGAACCTCCAATGTATAATACACAGGAGGCCTATCCATATTTATGTACTGTAGTCATACTTGTATAAACAAAAACATACTGAATAAATGCATGTGTTCCACTTCCGGGAGTATTTATGGTCCTACTGCATATGTACTTTCAGAATCTGCACATTTATATACCCAGATATTTGTGTGTGATGTGTATGTGTTTTATAGATGCAGACGTAAAATGCACTACATACTCTGTGTAGTTTAATTTTTCTGGCAAATGCTTTAATTCCTTATTGAATTTAATATTTGGCCTCTAAAATTAAGGCAATTTCTAGGCAAGAAAAAATGAAATTTTAGTATAGATTTTAATGGACACAATAAACAGTAAATATATTTACATTGTGACTGTCAAATTACAGTTCATCAAGACTGACCTATATTTTTTTAAATGTTGGCAATGCCTTTAAAGAGAATTCTTTTATAGGCATATATAGAGAGGTGTGTATATATATAAAAAAGGCCTGTATATGTAAAAGATATATTTATTTTTTTAATCTTAAAATCACTAACTCTCTCTGCAGTTTCTGGAAGGAAATGGAGACTGTTGGCCAGGAAATCACATCCCAGAAAGATCACGTTTTTGTGACAATTTATCATGGAAAAAGCTGTGTCTTTCAATTGAGATGTAAAGCTGTGGTCTTGCAGTTTGTGGTCACTGAAGATGCTTGGGGATTTTTTTGCTATCTCTTGCAAGAAAAGGGTTATTAGCCCCTGAAGTCTTGGTTAAATTCCAGTTTTAATAACTATATTTTGCCTATATAATTCCCACTGTAGCTTCAGGTGGACTGTGGAAATTTCTTCACTTCCTGTCATAAACTATTCTGTGGTGTTGCTGTGTGCTGTGTAACAGCTGCTGTGCTCCTCAGCTACTGTTTAGTGCTTCCCTGCAAACTTCTGACCCTCTTTATTTATTCTTACATCATATTTTTGTTGAGTTTGTACCGCTTTTTCAAACAGCGCATATTAGAAACCATTACCAAATGGCAATTAATACAAAAGCTCAACATACCATTTTCCAGTTGCATCTTTTATATTTGCTTGGCCTACTGAAGACTTGAAAAAATATTAGAAGCAAACAATACAGATTTTAGGGGTTCCCCCTTCCTCTGTTAGTCTCATCCATTAGCGATAATTGGGAATTAAACAGCAATTAAATGCATTTCAGACAGGCTGCACCCATGTAGCGTCACTGCCACTCCTCTTGAATGTGGAGCACTTAACTCTCTTGCAGAAAAAGCTAAGGCAGCAGGGCAGGAGGAGGGTGTTAGCTGGTAATTATTTTTCCCCCTCTTGCCCACCAAATTAATAATATTTTACTGGAGTTTTGGTCAAAAGATATTTGGGATTTTTGCTTTTTTGTTGTTCTAGTTTAGGGGAACTTGTTGAGAGAAAAGATGTTTATTGGCTACACTGTTTCTCCAGTAATCTACTACTTGATCGACCTGGATTTTTTCCATTTTTTGCTATCCATTAATCTGATCTTCTTAGTTCATATGTGTTCTTGTTTTTATTAAATAGAGCAGTTATCGTTTTCTGTTTAGGATTGACTGACAGTGGAATATTCTGGCTAAGAGCTATTGAGTCAAACCACAGACCAAGACACTGTACAGACTGTACATTCTCGGAGTCTGCCAGTAGACCGTTTCTTGCAAAATATTACAAAGTCTAGCTATGAATTCTGGAGTAACACTTTCTTGGCTATTTGTGAAGGCAATGCGGACTATAGTTAGTAGGCTTACATTTCTTGCCAGAAAACCATAATCCAAGGCTTGTGTTGATACGTGAAACCCTTTGTTATGATTATTTGTGGACAGTTGTTGTGCATGTAAGAAGTGTGTGCTTTTATTCATCAGCATACTATGTGATGGTACATCCTTTGGGCCTTGTTCTTCCCAATTTGACAAAAGGTAGGGAGGACTGGAAACTGCAGTGACTTCCAGCAATGCTTTCCTCACAGTGGCAGTGCATGGGTGCTGCTTTCTGGGTGGTCACCTTCTCGCTTGTGACAAAACAGCACCTGCATGACTTGTACCTGCACCAGACAGAGTTCCAGTGACCATCCTCTGGATGGGCAATACTCTGAGGCAAAGGAATAAAAACAAAGGGTAAAGGAATAAAAAACGTGTAGCTGGTTTTGCGGGGGCGGGTGTGTTGGGAGAGCTGCTATGGGGTAACAGGCTTGTTCCAAGTTCAGTCCAGGCCGCTGCCATGCCTCTGGAAGGACAGGGTGGCAGGAGCCAAGAACCCCTTTCTGACGTGGCAGCTCACCAAATTGTAAGGCTTGCCCCTTCACCAGGTTTTACGTACGGGTTATTTTGCAGGAATTAACTTAAAGCAGTGCAGAGGTGGAAAACTCCACAAAAATTTAACTCTTTTTTACTAGTGGTGTTGCTCTATATCATCAAAAATCTGCAATATGGACTAAAGCAAACTACAGACGAAAAGTGAACAAACTTGAATTACAAGAGCTCTCATTTCCTTATTGCTATCCCTAAATAAATACTATTGAGACTGGTTGTTAGCCAGCAGCTTGAAGGACTGCTGTTTGACAATGGAAATAAGTTGCAAATACTTTGTCTTGTTTGTAAAAAAAAATGTGTTTTGTAAAAAAAACCAAGATAGCACATGAGCATGGCTGTGATAAGTGTGTGTCATCCCATGTCTTTGAACCCAATCCTACTGCTACTGAGGTCAGTGGGAAATCCCACACACACCCTCTTTACTGGCTATACTTTAATATTTATTTTCTTTTGAAATGGCCGACTTCGCATTATTTCCATCAGTTTTGCTGTGTTGATTTTGTTTCTAGTCCGAGTCTTGTTGTTTTGGGGAAGTGGTGTATTTATATATATTTTTTAATTATTTTGTGTACCTCCATGCGTACGTAAGGGCCTTGTTGCAACCGCGTATGACACTATACGCCCAGCCCGCCCTTCTGCGCTGGAGACGGAAGTTTAAAGCTCGTTTCTGAAGCCGAGGGCGTGTGGCAGCAGACAGCGCCGCACCGGCGTCCCGTCCGACGTCCCGGACGGGAAGGGCTCGCTCAGGGCAGTGTTGGCGGAGAGCCGCCTCCCCAGGGGGTTCCCGGTATAGGGTTGTCGAAGGCGAAGACTCGAGGTTCTATTAGCTTTTATTTTACCAATGTTGAGCTTTGATAGTGCAGTCTTTTATCTATTTGTGTGTTGGATTTTCATATTGCAGGGTGCTTTTGTTTTTTAAAGCTTTTTGTTGGGTAGTATTGATCCAACACATGTATATTTTTAATAACAAACAAACAAAAAAAGCGCTTAGAAAGCCTGGCATAAATAGATGCATTTTGTAGTATGCATTTTAGGGTGGGGAAGCAGGGTTTAGTTTTATTTTGAATCAGAAACTTTGCTGCAGTTTTCCCAAGCCAAATCCGGAAACCAGGATACTCCCAGCAATGACAACTAAAGCATTAATATACAGAAACCAAAAAGAGAAAGGTTTTTCCACTTAGTCAAAGTGAATGAAGGAAACTCTGAAGACTAAATAACCTCAGCATTAGTTTATTGTACATTCAGAATGCGCTAGTTTCTGCACACGTTTATTGATGCTAGTTTCTGCACACGTTTATTGATGAAGCTGGAAGTGTGCTTAAGTTTGAGATGCTGCATCTTAATCTTGTGCTAACGCTTTTGTCTGAGGGCCTCTGAGCACCGTGGACAGGCTTAAAAAAAAAAAAAAAAAGAAAAAAGTATTTTCTCAGATGCGTGCAGTCCTGCTCTCCTGGATCTCCAATGAGAACAGAGAGAAGAGTTGTGCCCTTGATATTTAAAGCAACAAAACCATTCTTCCCATCGTAAACACTGAAGTACATTTTTTCCCTTTTAAAAAATTGGGTTTTGAAGTTGGGAGATATGTGAAACTGAATACTTCGTAGTGTAGCTTTTTGAGGGCTGAGAAATTAGTTTCAAGAGGGTCTTTTTAAGTATTCTTCTTTAAGTTTTAAATCTAGTGTGGGATGTTTTGTGTGAAACTTCAGCAAAATACTCTGATCTCATCATCATCTTTCTCTTTTGCAGATCATGTGCTGGAGAGCAGATAGACAAGAAACCAGAGGAAGGTCAAATAGTAAGATTTTGGAGAGAAGAGGCATCACCTGGGGTAAGTGAAGGGGGGAAGGATGAAGTTAGTCAGCCTGACACATGTGTCCACTTGGAAGATCTTCCCGCTGCACTGTGTGAGCCTCTTAAAAGAAAAATCCAGACAGAGTCTGTCTCTCTATAAATCTTCCCCCCCCCCCTTTCCATTACTAGTTGGGTATTGTTGGCTCTAAGCCACCCGATTTTACTATGATTTATTAACTGCTATGCATTATATATGAGATTCAGGTTTACTGAAGAGTTACCCTTATGGTCAGCATTGCATACAAATCAGCTACTGTTAGAGAGGTTTATTGCATCTTTTTATGCAGCTAGGAGTTTTGTTAGGCAGTGTTAAAATGTGTGACTTGTAAAACAATGCCTAAAAAAAGAAATAATCCTCATCTGTATTTCATGTGGTGCATACATTATATGGAGTGCATCATATAGCCCTGTTTGGATTATGATCTTTCCTAAAAACGGAAGTTCTTGGGGAGCAATGGGATGGATTTATTTTTCACCAAGTTCCTAATAAACATGTAAAGTTAGGGAAATTGGTGTTTTGTACCGAAAGAGAAACGTGTGAATGAATTTTAAATTATTTTAAACACATTATAAAATAATTAAAAAACGGGACCATGTTTCAGCAATTTGGGAATTTTGTGCAAGGGGTTGGGGGAAGGGCCGGAAGATAAGAGTGTGCCTTTTTTCAATAAAACAATACAGCAAGTTGCAGAGGCAGAAATGACCATTGTGATGTCAAAAGGACATGGAGAGGATTAAAAGTGGAATACGGGTTTTCACGGTGTCTGAAATTTTGTTCTTATATTCAAACCACAGGAATTGCAATCTGTTTCGGACTGACATGTCTTATTAAGTGTTTGTGAAAAAAGAAGTTATTGTTAGGTAAAAACCTTATACTTGCTTTACTCTAGTTTAGTACATTTATTTCCTTTTGAAAGATACTTCCAACAAACTACAGAAATGTTTATATATGTTATCCTTTTCTGTAAGTTTTTCTTATATTACTTTCCATTATTCTTATTTAATAGTGGAAAAAATGGAAGGAATTAGTGACTTGAATTAACTTCTAACCAAATTATATTGCAAATTTAGACACTGTTCCTAGAAGGCAGTTTGTAGAGAGCCATGTTATGAGAATACGAAAGACAGGAACGTTATTCTTGCTTCTCAGGATATTCATTTAATATCGTTTTATGTGTTCCAGAAACAGCCTGAAAACTTCTGGCACTGTATTTGAGTGACTCTCCTATCGCTATTTACTCACAGTTAGGCTGTTTGAGGGGGGTTTGTTTTGTTTTGTTTTTTTTCCACAAAGGAATGAAACAGTTTGTTGGAAGAGAAAACTTTGTGGGAGCTCCACGATGTTGTCGCATTATAGATATTTAATCAGACAGAGGTCATCCATAAAACATTTCAGATTACGTTTTCAGACTTGTTTTGAGTTATTTTATAAATAATACAGGTTTCTATAGTTGAAATATATTTGAAAACGTATCCCTAGCACTGTCTTCAGAAGCATGAAGCATTTATTTTATACACAAATGTAATTGAAGATATAAAACCAAAGTAAAACAAGAGGGAGATTGTTTGAGTTTGTCTTACTGTGGGGCTAATGTTGAAACCTATTTTGTTTCTCTCATTGACACTTGGAACTGGTCCAAGGTCCCCTATCTTTGGCAAAGCAGACACAGTGTTCTACAGAAAAAAACTTATTAAACTGAGTGCTACCTGTGGCGAGGACATTTAGGAATTCACAGTATTCAAGCACCCAAAACAAAGCATCGGTTTTCAGCTTTTGGGTCTGTTCTTGATAACATGCTGCTTAAGTTTTTGTCTGATTTTTGTTTGTTTGTTTGTTTTTTGAGAACTCTGGCCTTATAAAAAGCCGAAAATGAGGCAATGTTTAATGGTAGCAAATACCCTCATTGTATGTAATGGTTTCTATTTTTTTTCCATGTTTTCTGTAAATTAATATGCTCTCATAAGTGAAAATTGTTGAAGAGAAATTAGATAAATAAAAATGAAACTTCCAGCAGATGACTAGTATGACATTATTAGCCACTGGAATGATACTGCTTCATGAAATCACAGCACTGAGGCAATATTTTTACTGACTTTTTTCAGTTTCCCATGTAAGTGACACAGCAAAAGTTTCATGGCTTCCTACATTTGCATTTCAAATGCTCCTTGTCAAGGTTAGCGAAAACCTAGCATTCTTCTCCACCCTTGACATTTGAGTGTAAAAGGCAAAGCAACTCACCAGTTCTTCTCTAATCTGCTTGCAGTCCCTATAAACTCATTTGTATGTTTTTGTACTTTCTCAGTGCCAAAGAGTAGAGAAAGATCCCTACTGAAATATACTGAAAAGAGTATTTTTAGGACAGCTTTAAGGTTACTGGAAACCTACTAGCTGTAGGTGTAGGACTGAAATATATATATCTGTATTTTTTGAATGTATTATACAATTACTAGTGTGTTATTTACTGAACAGGACAAAAAAGAATGAACGGGTAAACATTGTTATATTGATATGTATCTGATTGTGCTTATTGAGTATATAGTTTTCAGCTCAGAAAATAATTGTGAAGTGTTCCAAGATAATCTGAAGACATGGTGCTTTTTTAAGGCAAAGATATTGGCATCTGATAGGGTGATCTTGTGCCATTTTGTCATCAGAGAGGTTACTATGTAGCAACAGTTCAATATCATCCTTTGGACTTTTCTG